>VZRQ01006119.1:1557170-1574266 GCA_013397975.1 Machaerirhynchus nigripectus | reverse complement strand
TTGGTTTTTTTTGTTTGTTTGTTTGTTTTTTTAAAAAGCGAGCTTACTCGCCCGGTGTGATTTCCAAGCTTTCACAGCTCTAATAAATAAGGAGCACCTGTAAAACAGTAGCTTGACTTAAGTGAATCTGTACAAAGGAAAATATAGAAATACAGTATATACATAGTGCTCATAGTGCACCATCACTACAAGGCTCTGGTTCAACTGACCCTGCTGCCCTGCTCCCAACACCACTGACACAGAGACTCTGCTCCTGAAAACTGCTCCTGTCTTCCCCGCAGCAGCCTTATAGAAAAGGTGTACTCTGAACACTCAAGAGTGAACAATTGCTTTATTCGAGTTAGTAAACAGTTACACTGAATCACAAGGTGATCTGATTTTTTTTTTTTGAGTTTTTTTCTTTCTTTTTGATTTTTTGTGGGGTTTTTATGGGTTTTTGTATTTTTTTTTCTTTTCTTTTCTTTTTTTTTTTTTTCTTTTTTTATTTGTCAGAATGGGATACTCCACAACTCTCTTACCAATTCAGTGCCAGTATAACATGCTCTAGTGTACTTTTGGACTCTTGGCTACAACTGTACAAGTGCACACAAGTAAATTCTACCCTGTTATCCTCCACCCACTGATTGAGGATCAAATTGCACATTTCTCTTAACCATGACAGGAGAAAGCAAACAGTGAAACAGAATCATGGGGGATCTTTCTCACTTTACCCTTGTTTTCATTGGTTTGTCCATACCATTCTAATTATCATGAAAGGGCTATGCATATGGAGAGATTGTCTCACTGCCTTCCTGGATCACTGAAAACCATCAGGGTTGAAATTTCATCCAAGTCTTTCGTGACGCCCAGCAAATATTCCCCTCAGATTATTTTACACCTTGAGGGAATTTTGGTCTTTAGTTCAACACTCTTGCTCTGTTCCCAAATGGGGCGCTATTTAGGGGAATTTAAAGAGAAAGCTGAGAAGAATAAACATTTACTGAGTTCTCTTGGCATTCAGTCTCTGAAAAACCACAGTATAAACTATTCATGCTGCTTCTTACATCTGTCAAATCAAAAATTAAAAGCCATAAAAGTGTAACACTGAAAATATGGCATTAGAAAGGATAAAGGTGGCCTTTGTAAAAATAACAAGGAAAGTATATTAGCCAATAAAATATTCTAACTCTTCATTTAAAAGTGCATCATGGGTAAGACAGAGATGACTCTGAAGCGTTGCTACTCCAGTATTACCCCTTTCCCCCATCAAAACTTGAATAGGTCCAAAACCATACAATGCAAATCACGATTCTTAGTGTAGCAGCAAAACCACAGCAGTTTTTCAAAGGAAAAAAAAAATTAAAAAAAATCCGTATCACTGTCCAGTCTCAAATATCTGAACTTCGAAGTCAGTGAGGGAAAAGTACCTATGTTGGTCCGTGTGGTTTTTGAAACCCGGGTGAAAAATCCCCCCCAGCAAGAAACCAAGAGGAAAAAGCGTTCCGAGAGGAGAAGAGGGGTGGTCGCAGGAATGCTGAGCACACTGTGTGGATCCATGATGTGCTGTCTTCTGGGTCAAAGGCACCCGTGGGACCGAGACTTCCTCGGAAGGGCTTCATGACAGGAAGCTGCTTTCTTTGCTGGACTTTCAGCCAGAGGGGGTGGTGAGCGGACCAGCTGGTGTCATTCGGTGGAGTGACGTGGTTTGCTCTGCTCCCTTTCTCCATGCAAGGTACCCTGTCAGCGAGCGCTCCTGCAAAGCAGACAAGCAGAGGGGGTCAGGGTGAGTGGCGGGAGGGTGAGTGGCAGGCGGCTCACTGCAGGCAGGCTGGGCACTGCCTGAACTCAATTCCCACACAGCCTCACGGTGGGCAGGCAGCCAGGCTGAGGCACAAGCCCACCGCTTCAGCCTTGCCTGCCCCTTGTGCCTCAAGGGCCATCGGGACACGCAGCCTCCAAGGTTGCTGGAGTGGAAGATGAAGGAATTCCTGTGATAAAAAGGTGAAAACTGATATGATTATAGTTCATTCTCAACAACACCCTGGCAGTTATAAGTTCCCGAGTCTTAGTTTTTCTAGGTGCTACTGGGAGATACACCACTGCTTCGTGTGCTTCTGCTTCCCTTGTCAGCTGACTGTGTAAGCTACCTAGCAGGGATTGTCCCCTCTCTCTCCCTGGACTCTATCTCCTTGGATGGGATCTGCTGTCCCCTACAGATTTGGACTGAAACTCTTCAGTACTTATCAGCCTTGTTTTGGTGCTGGGGCACATTTTCCTTCTCAGTCTGCTCCATGCTCTCCCCTTCACACTGGCTCCTCTGCAATCCCTCTTAACAGTGTGCCTGTATCCCCTTGCCAAACCTCCACCCTCCTCAAAGCACAGACTGGAAGGCACATTGAATATGCTGACCAGCATAAACTTCCATGGCATGGAGGCCACTATATCTAAGTTAAGGAGTAACGTTTGTGCTTTCAGGCAATGTGCCCAGTGAGATGAGCTTCTTTGTGTCTACAGAGAGCTGTGAACAAGAACTAGACTGAGAACTGGGATGCATCCACCTACTAAGGTGAAGTACACAACTGCTTTCTGTCACATTTTTTGGCTTGAAGCCTTGGTATAAAAAGGGAAGCAGAGCAAATTAAACCTGTAATGTCTGTATGAAACCTGAGTCTACCTCTCTCTTTCCATACATCAATGGAACTGAATTTCCATTCCTCACTAACCAGTCTCATGGTACATGGTACAGACCAGTAAGGGATTTGGTAGGGGAGGCACCAAGAAGTTCAGTGGCTCTTGATGCTTTCTGCCTGGAACAGTCATCTTGCTGTGTAAGTTCTGTCTATTTTCCCCTGCTGCAGATGGACTCAGTGTAACAGGGTGTGCAGAGCGGCGAGAAGGACCTTCCCTGTTGAACAGCTCATATGGCAGTAATCCCGTTTGATGAATGCATCTTTGTAGCAATCAAGTTACGAAATAAAAATCCGTATCAGGCATAGCATGCAAAGTTCTGTAAAGAAATGAGAACACACTAGTCATCACTGCTCCAGAGCTCAATGCTATGCACCTCGTGCCAGCACTAGCGTGCATGACCAGCACAATAAAGTCAGCTATTTATATCTCCCCCCAAAAAACCCAAATTACTTTTTAGGAGAGTGACATATGCTCTTCACCCTAGCTGAACCTGCCTTCAACACACATCAAATATTGCTGATCAGATAGAAAAACTGCATCAACCACAAAAGAATTTTCAGCAGGATAAAGCCATAGAGTTGAGCTTATGTGAGTTGTGCTGAGGTAAGCACACTGGGTTTCGCTTGCTTTCCAAAGTCAAGTAGGGCTGGGCTGATCCTGGGTTGGAAGACCACCTAGAAGTTAGAGGCAGGCTGTAGTTCAAACCCAGGAGACAGCACAGAAAAGATGAGAGAAAGAGAACAAGTAAGAAGGCTCATTTCTGCCCTATTGTTAAGGCGGGGCGGAAGGAGAATAACTCAACTGGATAATGACCCAGCTCAAGCAGGTGCTTGGAGGTGCATCTGTGTGGGCTCAGATAGAGATGCAGTGATTCCATGCATTCCATCACAATAGGTGAGAGCTGCACTGGTGCCCTGTGTGGCTGTTAGTCAAAACCTGAGCAATCGGCAGCTGTGACACAGGCTGCACCCACCCACACAGAGATTCCTCTTTGGTTGATGCCCGATATGTGAGGCTTCAAGTCCTTGCTCAGAGCAGCACAGAATTAGAGCACGGCAGGTCCATTTGGCAGCTAAGGCAAAGCCTCCCCACTCTCTGCTCCCTCTCTGCAGTTATCCAGCTCTTTCCAGGTGCTGTTGCAGAGCTACAGCCCTTTGTCATGTGGTGGGAAGCTTGGTCCTGCTTGGTAGGGCCAAATGCAAGAAGTGTTCCTCACCTCCCTGCCCCTCCATGCTGAGGAGCTGGGTGGCTCAGCTGTGGGGACATGTCCTTCTTCTGCTCCCCCACACCCAAGCGCTGATCCCTGTGTGTCTGCTCCCAGCACTGCCCCAGGAGCCAAGCATGGCAGCAAGCTCCTGCTGGCAGTGATGGCCACCAGAAATAGCTGCATTTACACAGCGTCCTCCCCAGTCATGTCCTGCCCCCTCAGAGGGGCCATGTCATTGACATGGCTTTGGACTCATGCACACATCCAGACACACACACAGTTTTTTCCATGGTTGTTTCCCTGTCATTCTATGCCCCATTGAACATTTCTGTCTCCAGATTCACATCTTATTGTTCAGGAAAAATTAGAGACTGGGTGGGGAAGGCTGAAAAAACCATTGATGTGGACTGGCATGGCAGCGTTTCCATAATTTAGCACAGCACTTAATTCACCCAGACAATAAATGCTGATGTGCTAAAAGAGGCCTAGTTCATCTGGGACATGCACGGCCCTAGAGTAAAGGCACTGCAGTTATTTTCTCAGGGAAACTGCTCTGAAGATAAACCACAAGAGTGTAGCTAAAGTCAGCATGGGAGCAAGCTCAGCCCTGGAAACACTTGGGAATCATCTGTTACTTGTAATAGTTCTGTAATTTTTGGTTGGTTTTTTTTTTTTTTTACAATTCTTAAAGCAGTTCAAGCTTCTTCATTAAAACCTTCCCCTTTGAATACTCTGTGATTTATCTTTCCATGAGCTAACTGAAGGGATGCCACATTGCAAAAGACAGGGAGGACTTTTAGCACAAATGGGAAAACAAGCAGAGTCCTTAAGCACCAACTCTGGATTTCAAAGATAGTGATTTCCTTCTGCTCTGACCTTGTAAGCTAAAGATCCTCCTCAGCTTTGGGTCACCTGTGGAACTCAGGCTCTCCCTTCTACTGAAACATGAGCTGCAGTCTGAGCAGACATTGTGACTTCAGGGAATGCATTGGGGAAGAGCCTTGGGATTTGCCTTTTATGCCTAGGCAGAAGTGGTAAGGACATCCCCAACTCTGTAACTGTTGCACCATTTTCTCCAGGCTATTACTGACAGGGGGTCTCTGGTTTATATTCTGGGGCACTCTGAGGTATGTACATGGATCATGCAAAGAGGAACCACCACAACAACACCTCCCCCAAAACCAAAACAAAACAAAAAACAAAACAAAACAAAAAACCACACCAAAAAACCCGAACAAAACCGAACAAAGATCTCCCAAAACTGAAAAACTGAAATAGAAGGTAAACCAAATCCAGATAGTATCTACTCTCCTTTCCTGAAAACAGGCAACCACTGTGATGTGATAACCCTTCTTTAAACCTCCAATTTTGTCTGAATCAGAATAGGAACTTCAACTTGCATTTCAGCCGTCTCCTGTGGGCCTAAACCACTATGCTCTTGGCTATTCCAAGGTTCTTCTCCAATTTTTCATTCAACCTGATCTCTCCAGCAAAACCAGTTGAATAGCCAGAGAAAGGCAGTTTAACTGTTGGTAGTGGTATGCAGGATGGTGAGGATGGGTATCTTGCTGAGCCACAGACTGTACCTCCCTTGAAGAGTCCTCCTCCTCACCTGGGCTACACCTGGGCCTGGCTTTTTAACCTGAAATGTTAAAATATTGTGGGCCACAAAATTATAACAATTACAATAACAAAACTTTCTGAAGCAGCAATGAATCTTCTTAGTGAAAAGTCTCAGCATCCTGTACCAGAAAGCAATCAGCATTTTCCCATTTTCCCATGAACAACTCCACTGTCCATAACCATCCAGGACTGCATGCCTGATACTGTCCCCACAGGGTTTCTCCCTGGTTTTCACAGCCCTCGTCCTTGTTCTTTTCAAGTCTAAGCAAGAGCAGATGCAGACTCATCCAAAAGCAAGGGGGCATGCTCACGTGGCAAAAATGTCATGTGGATTATATTGTGGGATAAGGAAGAGGAAAAACCCACCCAGAAGACATAAAGAGCAAGTGGGTGAGATCTGGCATAGACCTCAGTGCAGTGCCAGGAACCTTAGGGCACCTCCCTTACACCCAGCACTGCTGGGCACTGAAAAACCTGCTTTGGGCCCAAACACTGCTTTAGATTTTCTCTATTTCCCACCTCAAGAAGACAGGAACAATATTTTTACCACCAAGATACCCATTTCAGCAATAATTGGTAAAATGCTTCAAATAAAACTGAATTGGCATTTTAACTGATCTTTGAAATTTAGGGTCAGAATTCAAATCTTCAGTGACTTCATCATGTATCTTTTCTAGTCATGTTCAAGATTCTCTCTGTTGGAGAGTTCTTGTGAGAAAGGGCTTTTTTCCTCCTCTTTTTGGATAAGGAACTTAGAAGTGGCAGCACAAGTGGTTCATGAAGCCTTATAAATATCTGGAGCATAAGCAGGCAACACAAAGTTTTACATTTAACCACGTGGGCTCCAAATAAATGACTGAAAATTGCTCTAACCATAGGTTTCAATATCAATCGCCTGATGATGGGATGCAGATCCTTCCAGAGAGGTCAGAACGCCATAGTTATTTCACTCAACACTACCCAATCCCTAAACCACCTATTTCTTAATGTTATTTTTTTTAAAATATCTGCCTTCATAGAAGATGATTACATTACACAGCATGAAAGCCCAAAACTGGGACTGGAAGATGGAGCCCAGCAGGGAGTTCGGGTGTCCTCTCAGCAAACGCAGTTCAGCCTCTTTGCCTTTAGATAATTTGTTATTGAAGGTTGGCTCGAATTTAAGGCAGCAATGTTTCAGAAACACTTGGAAAAGCAAGCCAGCTGCGGGGCGGATATCATTACAAATTGAGACACATGTTGTACAGGAATACCATTCTTTTCAAATACCAAAGTTGTGTCTGGGGAAGTAAAGCCATGAAAAGGAGTCAGAAGCAGGACCTTGATCTCGGACGTGCCGAGGGCCTTCTACTTGTATTAGAGGCACTGAGTGCACACAGTACTGAGCAGGATCAAGCCCAGATATTTAATCAGATGTAATTTTCATGGTAGAAGCAAACATTAAATTGTTGAGGGTTGTGCAGAATGTTAGAGGTTACTTGGATTCACGGGTCTCACAAGATGATCACACACGTTTCCAAACACAACTTTTCAGTCCTGCGAGTGCAGTGCAGCTCATTATCAAAATAATGTAAATAAGGTCATGATTAGTAGGTCTCAGCTGTGAGGCCTCGACTGGTGGAGGCACCCAGGAACAGGCTTACCTTTATAGGACCTAAAAATAGACAGGAGAGACTCAGCAGGTAATCTGGAAACAAAAAATTGCTTCAGAAAGTCTTGCTTGCCACTGTCTGATTTCCTCCTGACTTCTTGCTCAAAGAGCTTTGTTTCTACTTCGCTTCAATCTTCCACTGTGCTTTTTTAACAAGAATTTAATTTTATCTTAAAATCTATGGCTCGCTGCTTGAGTACGTCCAACTTTTTTGCAACCACAGTCCTCAAAAGTGTTTTGCTCCTTTCTGTCCCACTTTCAGCATTGCTCGTAATACTGAAAAATAGCTTACAAGCTCCTCACTGTTGTTCAGAGCTCACTGCTCCGCACCCAAGTTGGCCATGGCGTTTCAGGGTCAAGCTTCACAAAGGCTGTGAGGTGCTTAGCTCCTCATCAGGTTTCAGTGGCAATCAGACACATACCATCCAGCATCTTGGCCCCTGCATGTCAAGGCAGTCGTTGTCTAGATGATGTTTATACAAGTGTTTTTACAAGAGTCTGTTTTACTATGGTCTTTGTTGTTAGGGACTCTGTATTTAATTATGAGTTGTGCTTTCCTCCCCACCCCCATAAAATTTCCCTGCACCACTGACTGTGGTAGCTCGACAGCACAAGGACAGGCTGATGAAGAGCTCAAGTCTCCCCAAAAGGCTGTTTCACACAATGCTTTTGAGTGCAGCCAAACCTTCTTTGAACCAACTTAAATATGAGGAGCATTAGACCTTCTACGTATGAAAGTGCCTGATCAGTGTTTAAAGCCTGGCAAAGAACTATGAGTAACTCATTGTTTCAATATGAATGTGGGTTGTACCACCTTAGGGAACTGTATGGACTGGATGCTTATTTCAGTTCAAATAATTTTAATTTCATAAGACAATTAAAACTAATAATGGCAAATAAGCACCAAAATGATCTCTGAAATCAGTGGTCTGAGGTTCTGGGAGCTGTCAGGTAGGCTACAGTATGTAGGTGTCACAGGTTCTGCGTATTTCTGAGGGTCTGTCAATTGAGCTATGCCTTTTTTTGCTGTCTGAAGTTCTGGCCGTGTGTTTTGTTTGCCAACAGCCCTACATGTTTATTACCTTTACAAATCAGACCAGGTGTAGTTATTTTCTGAACTGAGTTCAAGAATCAGATTTAATATTTGAAACATATGCCCTAGAAGGTTTTTGAGAAACGCAGGAGGAGCCCATCAGAAATCAGCACTTGCTCCTTTGATTCAAAGAGTGTGCAGTGATCTATGGCAGCGTACCACGAGCCTGCTATTTACTGCCACTGAGACGGAAGTTAGCACTCCCACACCCCGGCAGCAAGATGTGGGAGCTGAAAGCTACCCTGGAAGTATGTCATTTTATACTTCACTATTCTGAGAGCCATTTTTTTCTTTTCTTTTCTTTTCTTTCTTCTTTTTTTTTTTTTTTTTTTCCCCTGCCCTGGGAAATCCTTTTTCTGATTTGATATACCTGAGAAGGTATACAGGCAATTTTGAAACATAAGATCACACCGCTGAGTCAGACAGCTCTCAAGGGCAAAGCTTCAGTTCCAAGCAAATGTGTTTAAGGCTTTGTGGTGTTAAAAGTCTCTCCTCTCCCACTTTGGATAAATGGAAAATTTCTGTAGGCTCATAAGAAGCCAGGTGAAGGAAAACTTCTGAAGCAGAAGAGTAGGTGTTAAGTGTATGAGTCCAATTACTTTGCTGATTTAAATTAGTTTGGCATCGGTGGAACTATATCCAGTAAAAATTAGCTAAGGCTCTGGCCCGTAATACCATGTCAACAAAGATGACTAGCATAGAAATGTGTTCAAATACAGAAAATCTGTTTTCAAGTAAATCTTTAAGGTCAAATTTTGTCCTGATCGTAGCAAGCTGGGCAGAGGTAAGATGTTGGTAGATAGACACCACAGGGACAGAGGAGAGAGAAAATTTCTTAGGCAAGAAAAAGGAGGTTAATAGCTATGCCCCTTGCCTCAGAAATCCAGACCAGAGCAGGAAATCTTGTGCTGGACCATTATGGGCAGAGGAGCTCAAAGTGGGATATATATTACTTCTGCTCTGAACTGAGTGTTCTGCATGCTGTATATTTTTATGAGTACAATGCATGGATTGCATTCAGCTAGACAGCTGAAGGTTTGGGCCTTTCACTTAGCAGATGCTGACCTCAGGACGTACAGGTTGGCTCTGTAGGTGGCCATACACCTACTATTTCCTTTACTTCTGGAAGAAATTCTGCTGACACAAGCAGAAAAACTCCCTCCTTTCCTTACCCCTCTGTCCCCAACACAGGATTACTCAACACACACCCATACACACACACAGAAGCTAGTTGTGAGTTTAGCATGTGCCACTTCATTTTCTCATTTAGTTTAACATAACTATCATGTTAAATCCAAGCAGACGTCAGTGTTTTCATTTCTTTGCTTTAGGAAACCTTGACATCAAAGCTGGTGGGTTAAAACTGATCCCGCCAGGGCATAAAGCATGTAGGCAGGCAACACTAACACTGCTAATTTTAGAAACTCACATTGCTCAAACTTGAAAATATAACACTCAACAGAATATTCTTCCTAGCTTCATTCCTTTATCATAGCAGGACTTTGGCACCGAGACATCCTTTGATAGTTCCTCAAATTGCATCAAGCTAGAACAGCTTGACAGTCCACGTCCTGATGGAGAAACTAAACTTTAACATCAAGGATTATGTTGCTGATTAGCACTTTCAATAATCAAGTAATTGGAACATTAAATAATCCAGAGATTGGCAACTTGCCCAAAAAGGTCACGCTTGCATTGATTCCTTTTTAGAGTCCATGTTGCTATTACATTAATTCAATCTGTCTATCCAGAACTCTAGCGTAAAAATATTTGGCTAATTTCCTTCTTGTCACACAATTTGATGGGAAATAAAATCCAGGAAAAGTTGCACATTAGGGCAATATGTTCAGATTTTCCAGTTAGGGTAGGTGAGAAGCAAGAGAGAAAAAGACAAATGGCTGGACTTTTTTTCTCCCAGGTTAGTGTGGTCAGTGCAATCAATACAAACCTCCAAGGGCCCAAATCAACACATTTGTTAGTGCAGCTTCTACCCTCTTTGTACTTCATTAGAATTTCTATGAGGTTGGGAGTCTCTCTCAAGGGGTCCTCCCCACAGCTGGATTGCCAAAGGAGTAGGGTTTTATCTCCCTGCTTCCCTAGGCCTGGGCAGGAGGAACTAACCCATGGGCATGGCAGAGGTCAGGGCTGCAGTGCAAGAGACTGCACTGATGTTTCCTCCCCCTATTGCTCCCTCTGCACAGACACAGACAGGCTCTGAGCCCTACTCAGTCCTCACAGGCAGGGAGGGCAGAAATCTAAGGCAGAGCCCTTTTTCTCCCCCAGACTGGCTATGACCAGCAATAGTGAAATAGCGAAAGGGCTCTGAATGAAACCAGACTCCTCACCTCAAATCAATCATCAGAGCTGCACAAATCACTTCTGCGTGCCTTGAGATGCTCAAAACCCACCCACATTTCACTGAGGTACCCACTGGAATGAAATGGCTACCATGCTGTTTATTTCTGCAGAGTGTTCAGAGTATCCTCTTTCCCTCGGAGCCCATAAGGACCCTGGTCTCCCATCTCTTCCGCACAGAGGCTACTTCTTCTCCTTTTCTGGAGGAACAAGGGGATGAACACAGACTAATAACCATCACCGTGCGGTGCTATGCTACTGCAAAAGCCCCAGAGGTACGGCAGACACCTAGGCTGGGCTTCTTAACTTCCAGCGTCTGCGTGGACATCTATGTCTGTGCTGGTCACCTTAGGTTTCCCTCACTGCAGGCAGAAATAGGCACTCCTAGGGCACAATTCATCTGAGCTGTCTTAGTTGTTGACTCTGAGATGAGCTCAGCTGTCTCTTTGAAGTGCCTGCTTCTCTAGGTTGATTTCAAAGAGAGTTTAGACAATTAGCTCAGCTGCATCTTTGTTCCAAATGTCTGTATTGGGTCAGATTAATCTTGCCTGGCAACCTGAAAACTTTCCTGTAAGACAACCTTACACTGAGGCAAAGAAATATGTAAAACTCAGGATGAAAGGGAAAATGGTTATTCCTGAGGATAATCACAGTGGCAGTTATTGACATTTAGAGAATACAAAGGGCTGAGGACAGTAACTGAATGACAGAGTCCTTCTTGTCCTTCCAATGCAGCTTGTTCAGTTTGCCCACTTTCTCTCTCAAATAATATCTGTGATGTCATGAATAATCACATCAACAGGCAAAAATACACAACTCAGTGAAGCCAGAACTCTCTCTGAGGGTTTAAGCTCTGACTTTGAATGATACTAAACTCCTCTTGGGGTTGGGACCTTGAAGAGGCAGCATTGCTGCAGCCGGGATGGTCCAGGCAAGCAGACATAGATGCTAAGAACCAGCCTGTCTTTGACCACAGAGTGAGCACATAAATGTGCAAGTCTTCCAGCACTGTGTTGAAATAAGCAGCTATGGGGAGTTTCAGAGAGGTGGGAAAGGAAGGGTTAACCATGGCTCTCCTAAAATTTAATAAAAAGGACACAGCCAAATAGTGGCCTTCTCACTAGATCAAATCACTACCCCTAGGTAGAAGCATGCATACATTTATGAAGGGAATCTTTCAAGCTCCAAAGGTAACACTGGGGTTCGCAATAAAGATATCACTGCTGAGGGACATACATTCCATACCTCAGGGGTGGGTAGGGGGATCCCCACTAAGAGGACCTAGGACTATGGAAAGATTTTAAATATTCATTTGGCTTCCGAGTTATTGTATATTCTGGTTATTAGTCCAAGAATGTGATAGTTGTCCTCTATTCTTATTAGTGTATCTTTTAAATGTGTCAGCACATGCTGAGAGCAAAGAATAATGGTTGTGTTCCACCAAAGAAAGTAAATAAATACTGCTGGTGATCAAGGGAAGTAATGTTTCCAGCCCTGCAACCAGCACAGGGAATGCGGTGTTAACAAATGAGAAGGGAGCCCTGAGTATACTATATATCTTTGATGGTGCAATTAGCCCTCACTGATGGAGCAGGGAGATACTGCAACGGCCCAGATTACACACCCTGCTGCTGCTCTCTGTGGCTGTAGGTGCCAAACACCACTGCAGTCACTATTTGTGCTACCAGGGACAGGGATTTACTGGAGGCTACAGAATATTCCACGGATTGTAATGAAATCTGGCATGTCACCAAGCCACATCCGGCGAACCATCAGTATTTTACTGCTGAACAGATTTCTTGCAACACCCACCATTTCCCCTTTTCCTGAAAGAAGCTCTCCGTGCTTGTGAATCTAAATAAATTCCATTACGTTAGTTTTGTTAAGGAATACACTCAGTGCAGGTAGCTCAGTGTGCAGCTGCAGTGCCAGCTGCAGGTTGAGCTCTGGGGGGCAGGAGCCCAAGCCTGAGCACCAGGCAAGAGGACAAGAATGAGCTGATCCTTTCCATAACAAAGGACACAGGGACCTGTGGTCCAGGACTGGACACTTGCCACCACCAAACCCCAGACTTTCCTGTGCTTAGACTGTGAGGGCATAAAAGGTATAAAAGCCCAGGGGTTCCTTTGTTCTGGATCCCTACTCAAAGACATCAGCTCAAGCTGTTGTTTTGTTATTTAGTTACTGCACCATGATGAAATTATTTTAAGGACTGGGATATTTGAGAACTCTGCTATGGAAAACCTGGAGTTGATGTGGTGAGGAAACCTGGTCTGACTGTCTGAGTGTGGGGTGTGTAGCTGTGGCGGGGCTTCAGTCCCAGCTCAGGTGGTATGACAGTGACTGCCCGAGTGGCTCCTGGATGGTCAGGCAGGGAAGATTTCCTTAACAGTTTCTTGTTCACAGGTTTGGAGCATCAGACATATATTAAACTAAGAGTTTTACAAAGATGCTGTTTTATCAGAGGGATTCAGTAGGCTGGAAATGAATGATGAGCAGTTTCTGCATCTGGAGCATTGTCCTTGGACAAGGCATGGGGGTTGGTGGGGTTACCCATACCTCTGCCTTGCTTTGCAGCCCTACCAGGAACCACAGACATACAACAAGCGCAGGGCTGGGGGAAATCTCAGCTGCTTTTCTAAGGTGGGAGACTTGCACCAAAGGCAGATACCTCAGGCAAGGCAGCAAAGCCCCATGGCAGAGCTTTTGCTGCAGTAAGCTACAGTGGGCAGGTCCCAAACAGCAGGCAGTCCCTAAGCACCAATGCATGAGACAGGAAAGCTCATGGAGAGGGAGTTCAGTCTCCAGAGAACAGCTCAGTGGAAAGCCAGGGTGCAGTCTGGAGGCAGACCAAAGTAAGATGGTTGGAGGTGACCATTTGCTAAGTCCATTGGAGCTAGCAGGAAGCTGCTGGGTCATCTGGCTCTATGCTATGCTGCAGGGCAATTTCAGTCATCGTGAAGGCTTGAGTTGCTGTGTAACGCAGCTTGAATAAGTAAGCAGATTAATGGCCCAGACCTAAGCCATATTCTAGGCAGAAAATCACTGACTTTGACATACACAGCACAATAACTTCACAGCCAGAACCATCACGAAATGTTCTGTGAGCAAAAGTGTAATGAGGCTGCTGATGAATGGAGTACTGACAAGTACGGATGCAATACAACACAAAAAACAATACTAAAACACAAATACCAATAGTTTCCTGAAAGTGCTCATAAATTGGAATTTGTATCTTTTTGTTTCATAAAGGCCACATCCACATGAGTTTGACCTCATACCTGGAAATACTCAATTCTACTCACACAGAAGGCAGTAGTGATTACACAAACCTTTACTTATTCTGATTTCGAATTCGGAGACACCTCCTTTTCAATGGTGGCTCCAGATCCTCTGGCCCTGTGCTGAGTATTGGCGTTGAGATAATGCACGGCGCAATAGCAGTCTTTTCTGCTGGTTTTGGCACAGGCTGGATCACGCAGCCTGTCTTGGGCAGCATCCGCAAAGCATATGCATGGTCCTCGTCTGCTGGATTGTTGAGGTTCGGGTCCTGTTTGTCTCCCCCGGCCAAGGGCTCTTCCCCAGTCTTCTTGCCAGCATCTCCCTCAAGGTGGCAGTTTGATGCACAGTTGTTCTCCTTAACAGCCTCCAGCTCGCTCACTGCCAGCTCCTCCGGAGGCTGGGGCTTTTTCGGCTCCTGGGGCGGCTCTGGGTTCTTGGAACCCTCTGTGCTCTTTGTGCCATTCACAATGACATTGCACACCGCTGCGCCAGCTTCCAGTCCCGGCGTGCCAGAGGCCAAGGAGACGGGACAGCAGTGAGCTCCGTCACTGCACGGTAATGTTTTTGAGTCAACTGGGCTGCAGTTGTCCCTGCAGTCACTGCAGTTCCTTTTGTCTGAGCTACCAAAAGCCAAATTTACAACACTGTTAGGTTCACGTTCAACTTTCACTTGGGCGTGTAGAGCCCTGTGGATGACATTGTGCAGCCTAGACCGGTGGCCTACTGTTAGGTCTATCACACCGTCCTGTGGACCCTGTAGCACACCGGGGAAACCAAATTTACTGTTCACTGGACTACTAGGTCTGACAGTCAAATCAACAACTTCATTTTTACTGTGCTCCTGAAGCACTTGAGCTTGATTAAGGGACTGGCCTGAGCAGCTCGGTGATGAGTCAGAGGACTTGGATGATCCTTGCTTTGACTCTCGAGGGGATGAAGAGCTATTGGTTGGCTTTGCCCCAGGCGTCTCGCTGGAGGTACTCGGAATGAAGCTTTCGCCATTGCTGGAGAAGCCATTGGGGGGTTTGGAGTCGTTGATGTGAGGGATGGGGATGGGAATGGGGATGGGAACGGGCAAAGGGACAATGACAGGATATGGCACTAGTAGAGTTGGGGGTGGCACCAGTGGGGCAAGGGATGGCAATCCAAAGTTCATCATCTGTGGCATAGGCATAGGACCATTTGGCATCATGCTGACAGGGGGGAAGGGAAGACTGGGCAAAGGAGCTCCGGGAGGGGGAGGCGGCAACAAGCCGGGAGGATTCCCAGGCATGGTAGGTGTTGTGGGGGGATGGATATGGGGGGAAAGCATTGGCCTGTGCATGGGGCTAGAGGTGGGACCCATATTTCTGGGACCACCTGGCGGGGGACCGATTCCAGGAATCATTGGATTCGACAGAGGGCTGTTAGGATTTGAGGCATGGTGAGGTGGCCCACGAATAAACGGTGGACGGATTTGCTGCATAATTTGCTGTTCCATGAATATGGGCAGAGGAACTGGCCCACGGTTTGTCATCACCATGGGAGGACTGCGAGGTGGGACACCAATTGGAGGCACAATGCTAGCAGGTGGCTGGACAGAAACTGGTGGGATATTTGGATTCTCACTGATGGGAATAGGTTTGGGAACTGGCGTGGGGATTTTAGTGACAGAGCAGTTGGCAGTGTCAGACGGAGAGGCAGTGGTAGACGCTGATGGTCCAGGGCCTTGAATTTGGCCAGCTGCAGACGCTGGGGATGGGGCTTTTCTCCGAGCATCTGCTAGCGGTATATTCCAAGAATCTGGAGTCAGCAGCTGCACCCCAGTGCCTTCTGCTTTATTTTCGACTGGAGGATGTAACGTACTGCACAGTCCAGCTGGAAGATTGGCCTGTGTCTCTTTGTAGAAAATGTCCATTTTGTACTGATTGAGACATTTTGCACTGCAGAACTGAAGCCTTCTTTCCCCGTCCCCAAAATCCAGATACTCTTTTGTGTGTCTTATGTGCTTACACCAGTCACATACCTACAACACAGTAATAAAATCAAATCAGGTAAGAAAAGCAATCTTCTCTTCATAGCGTTATTTTAAAAGTATTTTTTCAGTTGCTAAATACATTATTTTTCTAACAGGAAAAAAAGAAGTTACATTTGTGAAAACTGCACCTTTTTTTTTTTCTCCAACATATTAATTAATTGAATACCACTCCCTTTTCTGGCTCCCATGATCTCAGTTCTACTTTATACAATGCATTATATATCTTAAACCCACAGCACAGAGAAGAATCCTCAGTTGGCATAAACTGTTATAACACGCATATGTAAGTATGCAAAGTCCACATGAGTATGGCTGTGATTACTCCTTGGTGGTAATCTAAGCACGCCTGTGCCATCTGAGATGCCGTACTACACAAGGAGTGTGAGAACTGGAAAAGGACTCAGAAAATTGCTGGAAATGAATGCAAACCATTTCTGCTAAGCTGCAGCGCACAGTAACATTTAGTGTTCTACTAAGGGTATCAAATAATAAGTTGGAAAGAGAGTAATATTTCAAAATGGCATCACAAAGCAAAAAGCATCGTTGATTCTTTGCCCTTCGTTCCAAGGAGAAACTTGGAAAAAGTTAGGATATTTGTGTAAGGTTCGAATAGTCCCAATTTGTGATGTTTCAGCAAGCTGGAATTATTTTCTGAGCTGTTTGCCCACTCTTGTGTACAAGTCACTTTGAGTAAAACTTCTTGGCAAGCAAGAACCTGTTTAGCAACTTCTCAAATACTACAGCAAAAAGTTTGCATTGCAGGCTCAATTTTGTTTTGTTGCTCTGCTTTCCATTTAATCCTTTTCTGTGTTGCTATTGGTGTGGTAAAGGCATAGCCAATTTTTTTTAAAATAACGCTGCAGAACTAATTAAGCTGTGAAAGGTTTTCCCAGTTGTAAACCACTAGACACCAAAGTTCAAAAAATAGTCATTCTAGGCTTCAGAATCCATTACTTCAGAGAAATTATTGTGATTTCATTAACACATTAATTTTGCAACACCAACAGCTCTCACAGATGGTGAAGACATGATCTACAATTCAAATATGACTCTTGTTTGCACAAATGCCTTTCCTTCATATGGCATTTTAAACAAGAATTAATATGAGTAATCTTGCCATAGCTATAAACAGATAAACAGATGTCAGATTTTTCAGTGCCTCACTTTTTTGACAGAATTTTACACACACAAACCCTCC
>VZRQ01006119.1:1546266-1557120 GCA_013397975.1 Machaerirhynchus nigripectus | reverse complement strand
GTCATTTACATTAGTTCTCAAAATACTCCACTGACAGAGATTTTTGGTGCTTTCTATCAGCATGTTGAGCCTATGACCATGTCAGAATATATCCTGGTATTGTTTGTTCTGCCTTTTCCAAATAGCCCATATTAGCCTGTTTTGAAATTACTCTATCTTTTGTACAAAGGAAAAAAATAAACTAAAAACCCCAAAGAAGACTATGATTGTGAAAAGACTGCATTAAAAGGATAATTAATTTTAATAACTATTGGCCATATAAACAATTCAAAACAACATATGCTGGGCATCTGATTACCCATCTCATTTAACTCTCAGCTTTCCTTTAACATAAACAGTGGTGACATTCCTGAGTTTTCAGTAACGTATCTTTAATGTATATATACACATACACACACTATATGCTATGGCTATTAGCCCATTTAACTCCTCAGCCTTTTGGCTATCCCATCAGGTTGCTGTTTGTTTCCCTCCTGCTCCCCTCCCTATTCACACACTCACACGTGCACACACTCCCTCTCTTTTATCCCAACATTTAAATCAAGCTAAATAATCAACTGAGAAGTAGCAACTACTAAGTCACCCCTGAAGTTTGGGAATGTAGGACCCAGATTTTTAGCTTGGGCATACAGACACTGTGCCCTGTGAGATAAAGCAGAGGGGGTGCTGGTGCTGCTTGGTGCATGTGGCATCAAGCAAGGGTGTATTTCCAGCATGATGCCCCATTGCAAGAAAGGAAATTTCCCAGTGCAAAAAAATCCAGCCGTGCATTGAACACACGGTGACGGTGTCACACCCTAAAAGATGTGGACAAAAAGGCTGTCAAGTGCACAGAACTATTGAGATAAATGCCTGCACTGCCATGGTGCATGCATCCCCCCCAAGTGTGGGGCAGATGGGAAAGCGGGAGTGCAGCAAGCAGGGCAAAGAGGGGGCAATCCCACTTCCAGCAGTTCCTGGATTTTACCAGGTATCAGCTCTCTGTCTGCTCCCCACAGGAAGGCTCAGTGGCCATCACGGACAGCCCTGGAGCTTGTGCTGCAAGCAGTGCAAACACACAGCAGTGGAACCGCACCTTCCCGTGTATTTGGCATGGGTACGGGTTTTGCCACCCACCTGGCAAGTCAGCACACGTGATGGAAACACCCTATAATCAACCTCCTGAAATTTTCTGGTCTGCCACTGTTTTCCAAGCAGACAAAAGGGGAATTTGTGAGTCTACACGACGAGGTAGTGAGATACTATTTAACTCAGTGGAGCTGCTGAATTTACCTTTAAGTCATTTTTGAGCGAGAGCTCACTGCTGTAGCCACAAAATGCTATCTATTTTGCATGTATGGAATCGGGATGTACTCCACCACACTCCTCCTGCTGCTTGCAGAGTGTGCTCTTGTCCCAAGGGCTGGCAAAGATGCAGAGGATCTCCACATGTACCCCAGGAGCTGCACAAAGAGGTACTAGGAGCTCCCAGACAGCTCCTGAGGCAGGCTGGGGCAGGATGAAGTCCACCCTGGCCCATCACCATCTATTTGCAGTGGAAAGACAAGGAGGAGACTGGCCTCAGAGGTGCCTGCAGTAAAGGATGGAGCAGGACTTCAGATGCAGCTGCAGGGAAGGCTTGCCTTTCCTTTGGGACAAAGAAGTAAACCACCTTGTAAGCCTGCTGCCAAAGAAGCGCCTGAGAAATACGAGAGAGTAAACCCAGTCTCCTTATCTTTCTAGGAAGAGCCCCGACCGTGACCTTAATTAAAGGGACTGAAAGAGAAATACAGCCCCACAAAAAAATGTGGCATCTTTTCTAATAATTTAATTTTATTAGTTAGCATGTGAAAAATTCACTGAAACACTTCACTGTATTATTGCTGTATTGATTTGTTTATCTCCAGTGGGCCCCTATGTCTCTCCTGGCTAAACAAATATTTTCTCTTCCTTGGTAAAATATTTAGAAATCCTGCTTACAAATTCTCTACTGATTTCTCCTGTTTTCAATAATTCACTGAGGAACGAGAAACTCTGAAGTACGCCTGCCTCACTCATATTGATCACAGACCCTTCTGTATATTTTATCACTAGATAAAATTAATTAAAGCCACAGAAATTAAAGGCAGCAAATCTATTCCTCTGAATATCCTGCATAGACCAAATATTCAATAATTATCTCACTGATTTCATGCAATATCGCAAAGTGTTGAAACTACAACATCAGTGAAAAATGTCCATCTTCTACATTCATGTATTTCATAATTCTCTTTTGTTTTTTCCCTCTTTCTTTTTATTTACATAAGCAATCAGTCTGTGCTGCTTAGTTATGACAAAAGGCATAAAAATGTGGGACTCATATGCAGGTAATATGCAGGTAATATGATGCCTCACAATACCATACTAAAAGGCAGAAAAACCATCTCTGCAACAATGAGGAAATTACTGGAGGAGAAAAAAATGTCACTTAAGAATTAATGAATCAAGTCTGTCTTGCAGAATTGATCATTTAAGATGAGGTCAATGAATTTATGATACAAATGGCTATATCACTAGAGGTAATAAAATGGAGCAATATCATTCATTTTACATCTAACTAATGACGTGCTCAGAGTAATTACAGATTTCTTCTAAAAGCCTACACTGATTAGTTCAGATGTGATAGTTGAAACATATATATCTTTCCATTCAATAAAATAACATTTTCTTATCTGTAAAACCCACAGCTGATGTCTTATTTTTTTAAGTACTTGCATTCTGTACAGAACATCAGCGTTCTTCACAACCAGCTCAGGATTTCTCTGCTCGTGTATTCCTTTTTGTTCCCTTTTCCTGCCTCATCCTTTTCCTTCACTGTACAACCAAGAGAAGAGCTAAACTGCTGCAGAGTGCTTGTTAATGCTGCACATCAGATTTGGTAGTGCTTACACAGGGGAGCAGCTCCCTGGGTTTCAGTGGGATTAGTCACAAGCATTAATGTTGTAGGATCACATTTGGAGGGCCTGACCCGGCACGAGTGGAAAACAATGAAGAGACTCCTCTTTAATGCAATCCATCGGCTTTGGGTCTGTTGCTTAACACTGGTCCCTGCTCAGCCTGGAGTCATCAAGAGCTTTGTTTCCAACCTCAACAGCAGCAGAGGCACAGACAGGGATTTTGGAAGGAACTCCAGAAAAAATACCCGGGAAGAAAATAAATGCTGTGAATTACAGACATTTCCTAACAAACATAGGCAAAGCCACCATTTTGTACATTTCTACCAACAGGAGGTTGGACCAGTAGTGGTGTCACTGACAATAAGCGTGAACATTTCTGAGATAGAGGGTCAAAACTTGCAAGATGCTAACAGATCCCCTGTGCACTTTCATCTCCCTTGGAAAACACTTCCAGAACCACTCTGGGGCAAGCACACTTCACACCACGAATGCCAGAACACGAGTCCTGAATGAAATAAAGATCAGCAATAAGATAATGGCCTATCTCATTCAGCTGTAACACAACAACCCTCAAGAAGATTAAATTTACCTAACTGGGGCATATGCAAGGCTAAACAACAAAATGAACATTCCTTCAGTACATTTAATGTATTTATATTTTAATGGCTGGTTGCCAGTGTGCTACTTATAAGCTCAATGACTTGGTATCATTTATCCGCTCTCCTGTGAAGCACACAGCAATCTACACCAGGAGACAACCCAGAAGACACTGCATCAGCAGAAACACAGCTCGTGCCCAATACAGGAACACCGAGGAAGCTGGGGCTGAGGGATCCTGTAGCGCTCAGATGTCTCCAATACAAAGAGAGGGAATAAAGCCATTCCTGTTGGCATCCTTATCCTTATTTTGATAGAAACATCCCAAGTGGAGTCCAGACATGGCTACAAGGCTGCCTCACAGGTACAACACAGGATCCTGCTGTGCCTAAAAGGGCTGCACTTGGGCTCTGGGCACCAGGTAATTAACACTTAAATCAATTTGCTGTCAAATGCAGGCACAAAGTTCACACACTGGTGCAGTCCACCACTAACCTTTGAAGAATAATCTAGTATCAGACCTTACTTCATTAAGAAATGCACTTGGCAAAACCTGTTTGCAGAGGTATTTACATCAGCCTGAGAGAAACCAGGAACGAGTAGCAATGGAAAAACCCTGCTGCGATGAAAGAGAGCCTGTGCCTCTTACACAATGCCTTGGACTAGTATCAGCTCCACGGTAAAGCTTAGCAAGAGGACAGAAAGTGGTCACTAGGGCAAAGACATGCCATTTTCAGCTTCTCCAGAACCAGAGGGTGGCTGACAAAGCTCTTCTCCTTGGCCAGGAGAACACCACTGGGGGACGCCTTGCACGAGGGAGGGCTGAAACACATCTGAGGACCAGGCTTTTATCAAAGATGCTGAACAGATGCTGAAGATTATCAAAGCCTCGCTTCTTGGCATAAAATCCATGTATTCAACTTTGCTGAGTAGTTCCTACTTCCTTTTCTCACTGTGGTATCCAAGTGCTGTCTCTTTATATACGTTCAGGCATATGTTCTGGCTTCACGAACACCACTGCACATTTCCTATATCCTGTTCTGGCCCTGGTTGCCCTTCCTTTTAGCCCAGACTGGTCCTGGAAGGGTCTGGGAAGTTCCCTGAAGTTTCCAGTGCTGCTACCCAGCCAGGATGTGCAAGGCATGGAGGCAGAGGCTCCCACCCCATCCCAAAAACCACAAGGTGAGAACACAATGCATCTCCCCTGCTCACCCTCCTGCCCAGCAGCCAAGTGAGAGCCTGACACACCAGCCATATGCTTTACAGCAAGGGCGCAAGCTTTTTGAAGTCTGCCAAACATTGGACACAGCAAAAAATCTAGAAATGAGGAAGTGGCTTGAAACACACATACAGAGGTTCCTAGTACAGAGCCAAATGAGTCACAACTAATGTTCTAACACACAGCTCAGTCACACCCTTTGCAGAACACCCAGCAGCCGCCACAGCACGGACACCAAGGCACCTTGACACCCAGGCCCCCTTGCAGGGCTGTGAGCACTCCTGGTGGGACGCCAGGGGAAAATCCAGTCTATCAGAAGGAAAGAATCTGTGTGTCCTGCAGGACTATGTGCCTAACTATCTCCAAAGGAGTGTGAAACCTCTCTCTGCTGTCCTTGACAGCTCCCCAAGCTTATTGGGCAATGTGGCAATCTGCACCCTCCCTTCTTTTCTCCATTTATCCATCAACTAGGCTTCTCTTCAGAGCAGGTTGCCTACAAGGTAATCCACTCATAGATCCCACCTGCAATGCTAATCCCGCAAATGGCCCCATTTCTGCAGTCTGTTGCTTGATCAGGAACAGAGAAACTTTGGGGCAAGAGCTGTACCTCAAGTGTTAATGTATCCAGCACTTGCAAGCACAGAGAAGCTGTGGCCGCAGTGGGGCTCTGGGTCAGACTGAGACCTCCTGCAAACATCAGTTTGGGTCTGTACCACTCTTCACCTCCTCTTCTGCTCACCTTCTGAGAGTAAGCCCCTGCAAAACAACCCCTCAGGAGTCAAAGCCCCCACTGGGCTCTGAGGGCACTGCTCAGTTCTTAGCACACACACACTGATTTGTTTGACGTAAAGATCGTTCTAAGGCATTAAAGTTCCCTTTTAGCATTCTGACTCAGAAAAAGATAAATATGAAGAAGAGCAAGGTAGGCACACTGCCATGCCAATTGGGAAGGTGGGCAGGGGAAGACCTGCAGAAGGACACAGCCATGCTCAGAACAATGGGGTCAGAGTGAGGAAGAGGGGGGAATGTGTTCCACCCAGAGATGATGGAAAATGACAAACTCCTTTGAGAGGTAAGCAATAATCAGCATAATATCCTAATGCTGTTGTGCTTTTTTCACAGCTAATTGAGTTATCACAAAAGGTATTCAGCTGCCAGCACCCAGCGCCAAGAGATAGAGTGGGTGCAACCTTGCCAGAAGCTGCACAAGCCACTGTCGCTCACCAGCATGTCCCACATTTCCCTACTTGATCCTCCTCCAAAACACCCACGCTCAGGCTTCCTCCTGAGAAGGACTGGGTAGCCTGGGGCACAGCCAGTGCCTGAGCAGGGTGTGCAGGGGTCTGCATGTCCAGCACTGCAGCTGCTGCGCGCTGGCCCACGGGGCTGGGGGCTTTGTCTGGGGGTCCCCGGCAGGCATGCAGCCCGTCCCTGAAGGGGGAGGACACTTCACAGCATCTACTTTGAAGACAACTATGACTAAGTCCCTGCCTCAGCTGTCGTGACTGGGAATTGATGCTCTTTCACTACCAAATGTCAAACAATACTGTAACAGGCATAATCCAAAGTGTGGCTCTAAGCAGTTATCCAACCTCGATCACCATTTTTGATGTCTTATTGTAAAACATTCAGTGTGTTTATTGTGGCAAGATTTTTTTATCCAAGATGGCTTGTGATAATTTTTTTATACTGATTGTTCCATTTGAATGGAGCGATTATTATAAAAAACAAAAAGAATCATTCCAGCTGAAACCTGCTGCGAAGGAACCCTGAGGCAGGCTCTAACACACTGTGAATGTGGTTACAATATAGCTCATAGCGATGCTAGGTGTGAAGGAAAACAGATTTTTACAATGTTTGGAGCTTTGTGTAAAAACAGTTGACAAAACAGAACACTGCAGTTGCCTACAACTTAAAACTGTCCTGTGACAAGTTTCTCTCTGTTTGAAAGATACCAAAGCTTGCCTGCCTGATTGTTTTTTCTTTGCCTGATGTTACCCTCCTAAATGCCTTGTCCTTTCAAAAACCTTTACCACTTTTCTGAGTGATTACTGACTTTATGTCATTTAAATGCAAGACTCACTCTGTCTCCATTTTTCATCCTAATTATGCAAAAGTCTAAGCTACATGAAGCATAAGGAGAAAATAGAGTTATTTGGTAATTAATGGCTAATGATAAATTGATTCCATTTTTTGAATCATTGCAGTTGTCATCTGTGGTATTTAAAACATAGTCTTTTCAAAGCCCTTGGGTTCCTTTGTGTTGGGGGGCTTTTTAATGTTCCCAATCAAAAAGAATGAATGTGAGTTGTGCTAATGCCCGGTGGAAATCCAGGTTGGGTCTTTTTTCATCAGAGTGGCTACATATTTGATTTTGTATATAAACAGCTGAGCTCCGTGTTTTCAGCTTCAGTCTGAGGCTTTGAAACCACAGGGGGAACTTTGGATCTAAAACCACCAGTGAAGCCCAAAATACGGTGGGTGAATCCTCAGGGAAAATGAATGTAGTGTGAGGTGGGGCTTGCCAAGAGGGAAGTTCTTCTCCCCAGAAACGTTCCTGGCTAAAGTAACACAGAATGGGACAACAACAGCATTTAAATCTAAAATCTTTAATGTAAGGTTTTTACAGGGATACTGTATTAAAGGGCATGTCTGCATGGCTGTTTCAGTACTGGCTGAGTCCACCACTGCAGCAGCGACAGAAGTCCTAAATAAAATTAATGTGATGCAGAAGACAAAAGGAGGGTAAGAGCAGGAGAGAGAGCTGGGGGTTAAATGCCCTCAGTAGGTCAGAGAGTCTGTCTCACCAAGACTTACATTTCAGAAACATCTAAAGAACACCTCAGTCTGAATGCCCTTTCCAAAAGGGCATGCCATGGGTTTCCCATGCCTGGGAAACCTCATCCCACACCAAGTGCATTGGCCTTTGATCATGCAAGAGTCTGTGGGGCAGAGGAAACCACAGTTCAAGCCATCAAGTCCCACACTCAACTCCTGAGCTCTCATCAAGCCTCATCACACAGAAAGGCCAAGAAGCAATTCCCCTTCCAGGCTTAACCTAGTCTGACAGAGAGACCATTCAACTGCGTCTGCAGCCATCTTCCTGGTGAGCATAATTTGGGGGATCTGTGGAGTCAACTGAGTGTCCCCACCATGCTCCTCATGGCCCTTAACTCACGGGTAGCAGCGTTGAGAAGCCAGCTTGGCAGAGCAGTGGCACAAACATATTTGCCGGTCAGCCAAGCAGTTTGATTTGGATTACGTAGGCATTGATCACCTTGATGTTCAACACTTGATTTCCAGGCCAACGCTTCTCATGATGTGCATTTCCAAATTCCCCTGGCCCTGAAATGACCTGGGAAACAACTCAGCAGCCAGAGATAAGAACTACATCAGGTAGGTGAAGCTGGGAGTCTTGGTGAACTACAGCCTGTGCCTTTCCACAACAGGAGGCTTTTCTTTATGATCCTTAAGCTGTTAGTGCTCCAGTAAGAGCTTCTCTTCTTCCTAAAGACAACACAGATGAACTTCATCAAACTGCTGTCACTAAAACTGTGCAAAGTATCAGTGGGAAGCATTGCAAAAAAAAAAAAAATCTCTTGTCCTGAGAACAGGACAAGAAATGTTGGCTTTGGATAGTCAAGAAGTCATAAGAAAGAAATCTAAGCTAGCATCTGGAAAAACATTTCTGGGGCTTAGAAATACTTCCTCAGAGCGTCCAGGCCCTGCTGTCTCTTTGGGGCAGCAGGCGAAGGTTGCACTAGGAAATACCCTCCTTCCTCTTCCTCAGAGAGTGGAAATGCATTTATTTCCTGAGGAGGACGTTTGCCTCCATGTCCTTGGAGAACTTCCTGTATAATCTACATTTCCACATGTTCAGCTACAGGAAGCAGCAGAGCAGCCTCTCCACCCTTGGGATGGCCAAGCTGCAGAGTCCCACCAGTGCCCAGGCTGAGAACTGTCCACAGGGCAGACAACAGGGCCAGCACTTGCGTCATACCAGGGACTCCACACTCCTACACAGGGGCTGCAGAGGTCCTGCTCCCTCCGAGAACTGGGCTAAACATCAGCCACAGAAGGTTTCTTCTGCAGAGCAGCGTCCAAAAAGTGCAGTGAGGAAAGACAGCCTGTATGCACTAGGCATTGCAGCATTCCCTGCATCCAGCTCCAGCAACTGGGAAAAGAAAGGGAGCAACTGACACTGCAAATTCTTCTATCAAATGCTTTTGAGAAATATAGATTCTGTTAAGCAAAGAAAAGCTTAAGGGTAAAAATGAAAGGGGCACTTTACTAGGCTCAGTCAGCATCTCACTGACTGACCAAAATCTTTCCAAAGGAGAAATGTGCACCTTTAGGAATCTCATGCGACCAAGTCTGCAGATGACTTCAGAAGCCAGATGAAGATTTACGTTCTCTAATTAATTCACTTTTTTATTCAGTATCTGAATAAACATGTTCACTCTTCTTGTTTTCTGATCAAAACTTTATTCTGATAATATGGCAGATATTGTGAGGTGGAAAACTACCCATCTGTCTAGAATTTATATCTAGTAATATCTTATATGTATTTTTTTCCCAGTGTATTTTCTTTTTAATATTCAAGAGAATATAAAAATAACAATAAAACCCCCTCTGTTACAACTCCAGTTGCTCATAGATTGGTTGACAGAACTATAAGATAATAATGAGGAGGTTTGAGGGGAAGGTTAATGCTTTTTGCTAACATATGATGCTTTTAACCTAAGGCATTGCTGGAGGCCAATACCACTTCACCTGAAACCAAAATCACCACTGAACAGTCATTAAATCACTCAGAGTTAAACATAATATTACTGGGTCTAGAGAATAGTACTGTAATCCAGATTTGGAATTTCATTAGTCCATAGAATAGGAAGCAGGAATGCAATCTGAAACCTTGGGAAATCTTTATTTACCTGTAGTGAAGGGCTCTAAGTCCAATTTCTCCCACACACCTATTGCCATTTTACAGCGGCATAACTCTCTCAGACTGGTGTGCTGTTTCTTCTGATTTACGCTTGTACAAGCAAAAAGCTTACAGAATTCAAGTCTCTGGCTGCTTTGAAAAATATATATATGTGTTTGTGTGTGTGTATGTGTTTGTTTTCCCCCTATCTATATAGCTCAGGGATCTTCAATTTTTATTATTACATGTTAATCTTTATCACACAATAATTTTTACAGGCCAGGACCCACTACACTGGGTGCTCTAACATACACAGGGCTGTAGCACAGGCTGCAGCAGAACTGGCTGGGTCTCACAGTCTACCCGACGCAGACTCTGCATGTTTCACCACCTCTCCCAAACATATAAAAATCCTAGAGGGACTGCATCAGCTGCTGACTTGAAAAAATAATGTTAGGGAAAGACTGACTTGATCAGGGAAAGATTGATTGACCATTAGTAAAAATGGATGAAAAAAACCCCACAAAACTTCCCAGGAGAGGTGTTGCTGGGTTTTAGTCTACAGAACTCTGAAGGGAGTCAAAGCTGTTTGAGATTTGAATGCTTGTGATTCACACTTTGAGAAGTGATGGTTTCGCTGCTGGTAATGGTACACACCACCCTGCGTCCCAGAGTATGTTCAGTTTAAAAAGCAGCCCTCTCTCTGGAAACCACATTTGATTAGAACAGCCCTGGGCCAGATCCAAAATCTGTCTGGATCAGGGAAACATGTGTCACATCAGTTTCAGCCCAGGACTGAGACATGTCACATCTCTTGCAGATTGGGCACAGAGAGTGGAATTCATTTTTCCATTTCCTCTGGAGTTGGGGGTTGGAGAAGACGAAGCCAAGTAAGGGAAATTGTTCTGCCTCACACAGAGGAAACATTCTGAGTCCTCTGCTTTCTCTTGCTGCAAGGCACTGATCCTGGCTGAAACCCAGAGCCCATTGGTACAGACCCAGCTCCCCTTCCCCCTCCTATTAGCACAAAATCACCAGTGGAGAGAGGCTTATTCTGAGCAACTGTTGGGCTCACTCTTGGTCACTCCCATATGGAGCAGGGAAGACTGAAATAATGGCCAGGGAATAGAAG
This sequence comes from Machaerirhynchus nigripectus, assembly GCA_013397975.1. Taxonomy (NCBI): domain Eukaryota; kingdom Metazoa; phylum Chordata; class Aves; order Passeriformes; family Dicruridae; genus Machaerirhynchus; species Machaerirhynchus nigripectus. The sequence goes on along the minus strand of VZRQ01006119.1, from coordinate 1,546,333 downwards.
AGACAGGGATTGTAACAGTCTGTACATCCTTCAAACAGGGAAAAGAGAGGAGAGGAGAGGAGAGGAG
>VZRQ01006119.1:1418897-1545826 GCA_013397975.1 Machaerirhynchus nigripectus | reverse complement strand
GGAGAGGAGAGGAGAGGAGGAACAAAATCAGGAGAGAAAAAAAAAAGAAAAAAGATTACTCTGTCTCTGGTAGGTAGGGTTTTCTATGAATATTACAGTCCCCAGCTATCTGAAACCAAGTTTTTAAGGATTTTAACCTTGAAAATAATAAATGAGGAGTTACAAAGGTCTGAAACTGCAGCCTAGAGCCAAACATATGGTGAACTAATGTGTGTGAAAACTTCCTTGTCTTCTTCTGCTAATGCCTCTCTTGTTTTACTAAGAACATTCCTGCAGAGAAGCCAGGCTTCCTTTGACAGGAGCCAAGGGCTGTGAGGGTGATGGGCAGCAACCAGCTTTACTTATGTGCAACACCTGAGGGAGCGAGGGCCAGCCCTTCACACATCCTGCTTGCCCACTATGATGCCTTTCTCAGGCCCAAAACCTTTCTCAAGGAATACAAAATGTGTCTTCTTCCTTGCTGATTTCTTTCTTTCTAAGTAAGGTGGGGAAGTGAAAAAACAGTCTTTCCTATTCAGGTGAAAAGGTCTTTACTTATCCATCTGTTTAGAAAGTGTTTAGCACTAGAACGTACCTGACACCAAGCTATTTATAAATCAAATCTACACTTAGTAATCCTGGGATCAATCTGGGATAACTCCAAAGAAGCCAGAGTTGTTTTTTTCAATTTGAATCATGTAACTGAGAGTTGAATTTGGCACGAAGGATTAATTTCTCACCAAGAAGGGTACATTACAGCAGAAGGCATCAGATGCAGTGTTCAGTAAAGAATGCAATCACAGAGGACCCTTTAGCAATGCATTGTGTTACTGTAGATGGCACTCCTTCCTTGCCTGGATGCACGATGCACACTGTGACTGCACGGATTCTATTATGTAAATGCATCATGCCAAAGCCTTTCATACTTACAAGACCATGCAGATGATTTTCTCCTTGCATGACATGCACGACAAAGCAGCTGTGTGGAAGCAGCACACCAGGACAAAAGAAATCAACGTATTTAAACCACCACCCTGGAAAGCTCTCAAGAATGCTTTGCTCTTTAGATTCCTCCTCAAAGAGGGCTCACTCTGTCTTGCTTTCTCCAGCCTTTTTTCTTCCCTAGGTCTTCCCACAAAACTACTTCTGATAACAATTTCACTGGGTAGAGCACCACTAGAAATATTCCTCATTGGACCAGCTGAGATTTGGCTGGCAAATGAAGACCCACAGCCATCACATACAAAGACTCCTAACTGTGCATTTGTTCAATGCAACTGAAATGTTTGCTGTTCTTTAAAGAGCTTTCCTTTACATTTATTTTAACACCCATCCTGGGTCAAGTGCTCCTCATCCAGTGACTTAGAGCAGTAGAAGGAAGGTTACATAGTTACAGCACTGAGACATTACTTGCCAGATTGGCATTGGTCATTCTCTGCAAAGACAAAACTGCTCCATAACTTTGGACAAGGGGAAGGGTAGGCAGTGAAATAATCCAAATAGCACAGTTTTAGATATTAACTTTGATTGCCCGGATCAGGTCTGTGAATAGGGGTAGGCATCTCAAGAGGGTGGATCACGCCAGGAACCTAAGGCTCTGAACTGATCCCAGCAGAACTCTCTGCCCATACACTGTCAAAGGAATGAAGGGAGACCAAGCAACTCTCTAAATCTGGGAGGCTTGTATGTTCTTCGTATCTTTGATCCTCCATTTAATGCTGGGAGAAGGCTTCCCCGTGTCTGACTAACCTAGCTGGAGCATGAGGCTTTTGAAATGGGAATCACGTCCTCTCACACGTGTGTACAACATCCAGTACAGTCACTCACACAGAGCCAGTGCCTTGATCCACCACTATCAAACAACCAAAGTGCAGCATCCCTGTGGGGCTCTTTCCACCCTTTGGGATCAGGAATCAAGCGGGGCTTTGCTCCCACTCTGACTTTAGGATTTGGTTCTCTGTGGCTCAGTACAACTGCGCACGGTACACAGATTGTTACATGGAATGGCTTATTGCAGGATGCAACACAGTAGCGGGGCAAAGGAAGATGGAGTTAAGTACAGTGTATTTACTATTAGACATGACTGAGAATACTGACTGCTCGCCACATGTACCAGGCACATTTATCACCCTGTGCTATAGGAGGGGATGTGACTAAGAGGTGGGGACATGCCAGTTAACCTCAGGCACTTGTCCAAGCACAGCAAGAGATCTGAGGTATGCACGAGGGTTGAAATTCCATTACAGGTTTTAAATAATTAAACACTACATGTTTGGAAGCTCATTCATTCCTATTACTTTTTAAATAATTGATCTGTATTTACATCTAGTGAACTTCACGGAGCTATACACATAACAAATTTGAGTCAAGTTGCAGAAGAGAGATTGTTCCTGTCTGACAGCATTACAAATGTTTTTGTTGTATACAGTAACTTCAGCTATTAGGGATCAGTCAAAAAGCAAATCCAACCTAGATGCTGTACATCACTGGGGTTTTTATCAAACTATTCACAAGTAATCAAAACACTAAGAGAAACTGTAAATCCCCAGAGGAAAAAAATGTGCTTCTTACATCTCAGAATAGTAAAAACTGATTCAATTTGGAAGACAATGAAATGAAAAATTGAATAGATTGTTCCTACTGAACATAATCATTATGTTCAAGATAATGCTGTCAGTTCCATGTAACCTGTCGTACAGTCTGATTAAGAAATACTAATCTCAAAGCCCAGAATAACATATGTAACAGAGTAACTCTAGAACAGAAAAAAAATTTCCTTATCTAGAGTCTTTCTCTTCCTCAACACATTATTTCCTTCTATTTGCTTCCAGTTCAAGCTGAAAACAATAAATACCCAGCAGGTTTTCACCTAACTGGAACTACATGTGATGCACCAAAATGAATAACCAATACCGTTTAAATCTCCAAAACAATACAGCACTGAAATAGGTGCTTGAAATCATAGCTCTGCTGTGGGAAATGAATTTGTAGCAACGGCATCAGGATTACATGTTTATTATAGGTGTAATTTCCAGCTCCAGTTATCCTCTATTTGCAAGTAAGCAAATATATATGCACTCACTTATGCAGTTCTAGCTGGTATTCCTACAAATCCAGTCCAAAACTAAGTTATTTCCTTTTCAAATAGCATTACTGCTAATATAAATGCTGCTGGCCAAACAGTTCCTTCAATTATAATAAGTGGAGCAAAGCTGCCTTCAAACTGAGATCTCTGTTACACCTGCACAGTTATTCTGGAAGTTAATTAGATTGCACAGGGGTAAATATGGACTTAATGTGCTCTTCAGAGGCCTCATAATGGCAGAAGACATATTAGGGATAGAAGAAAGAAACCAACTTGACTTTCAAATCTCAGGCTGGCTTTGCAAGGAAGGGAGCAAAAACATCTGTATTGTAGGTGAAGCAGTCATGCATTAGAGATCATGGAAAGCCAGTGTCACCTTGGAGAGGAAAGGTTTGCTTAAAAAAAATACCTTGCAAACTTCTTATTTTATAATTGTTATTAAAAAATAAAAAACCAATGCAAGGACACCTAAATCAAGGGCAGGCATTGGATCCAATAATGACAAGTCCCCTGTCTGCTCCTTTGACCCGTGCAGCTCTAATTCAGAGTCCTGAGGACAGAAGCTACACATTTCTGAATGGCAGAAGAGAAACAAGGCTGCAGAAGAAGGGACCACGAGGTCAGGTTTCAGTGAAAGCCAGGCTTGCATGCCAGGCACAGAGATCAAGGAGTGACTAACTCAAAGCACAGGAAGAATCAGTGCTTCAGATGTCAGCTGTTTCAAGGATTACAGGTCCTCCTGTTTCTAGTGTCAAGGTAATAATCAGAGCAGCGGATGCGCGAGGCTCCTCGCAGCGATAGCTGAACGTGCAGCCCTCGATTTGGATTCAGTTTGGGGGATTTTGTTTCGTTTCTAGACAAAGCCAACAGCACCAAGTATTCATATTTCAAGCCTGTTTTAAGTATCAAAACCCATCTTACTTAATAAAAAGATGAGCAAGATTCAAAGCAGAAAATTATATGGGAGCTTCACTTACAGTAGGTGGAGAGGCAGGATTCTGTGACTTTTTGTCAGGTGTGTTCATTTAGAGATTGGTGCTAACAACAGCTTCTTTAAAATGTTGTGTGTGTCCCTTCATGTGCCGCCCCCCCACTCCCCCGCCCCCCTTCAGGTTTTCACGTAAATCCTGATTTTGGAATATTACTTTATTGTGGAGACATGTTCTGTGTACTGGATGGCTTATGCAAATTAGCCAAATGTCCTATAAATTAGTCTTGAAATGCCTGGGATAATGAGCTGCTTGCATGGTGAGCGGTGCACAGTATTCAAACAAGGACTCTTTACAGGTTGGGAGAGTAGGAGAACATGATAAATGTGTCCAGACTGCACAGCAAGGCAGGATGCCTCCCTGGCACTGTGCTGCTCACCTCAAAATGCAAGGTTGACTGACTGGAACTGAAAAATGCGATGCTGGGAGATAACCAAAAATTGAAGACCCTCTGCCCAATAATTACCTGGTAGGCAGACAATTTGCCCCCAGCTACTGAAGCCCAAGCTGGCAGATCTTCTTAGCTGACTTGGCCAATATATTTAAACTGGTTGCAGGCTGGGTTTTCTTCCCTGCATAGTTTGGATTCTCACTGAAGGCCTTTTGACATGTGTTATGTATGTGGATTGTATTGTATGCAGTGCCTTCTTCTGGAGATAGGTATCTGTCTACCAAAAGTCACACCTCCCTTGTGTTCCTTGCCTGAGATGGAGAGAATGCTTCAAAACTACGCTCCCAGTTGTATTTTAAAAACAGATGTTTTATGTCACTTGCTGCTATCTTGTGAAGCGTAGATTTAAGAGCAAGCTATGTGCACAAAGGGCTGGTTCTCTGCTCCTGATTCAGGTGCTGCTCTCTGAGCCATGTGAGGTAAATGGCAATAAATCAGATGACAAATCAAAAATACACCACTTGCTTTTGGTGTGTGTTTAACTGGCATTCCATACTGAATTTGTGTGGGGGCACCTTCATTTGCAACCTCACAATAATTACACGATAGTAGCATTGAGAGGCAGGTGTACGAGAGAAAGTGCTGCTAGGATTACTTGGTAACAAAGAGAGCCTTAAGGATGCCTTTACCTGGCATTCCTTTATTTCATGATTGTCACAGAACTAAATGGGGGAGAGTAAGGGAAAGAGGCTGGACAACAAGAGATGATAACCGGAGATGGGTTTTACAAATGGAGCATTTACCTTGCCTCCCTCCCTCTCCTTCTGCTTCTTCCAAGGCCCCACATTTTCTGCTAAGGATCCTGTGGAGCAAGCCCTCAAAGGAAGCCATTTTATCCCTTTGTCCTGCAACAACCACTGTGCACTCCTGAGCACCCTGCCTTGGAAACGTCTCTTTTCCCTATTCAGAGAGAGCATAGGAAGCTCCTCAAAGCACACAAGGCTGCAGTGCAAACGGTAACAAATCTGGCTCTCTGCTGTCAGTGCTATTGGGATATGGCGAGTGGCCGGGCCAGCTGCTTGGGGCTTTGTGCTAACTATGGCTAACCCTGATTCGGTGGCGTTTTATCCTCTCTGACAATTGTGCAGACAAAAGGGATGAGGTAAAGGCAAAGCAAGCAGGAGGAATTCATCGTTGCAATTCCACGTGAGCTTCAGAAGTGCAATTATGTCCATTTTATGAATGGAAGCAGAGACAAAGAGAGATAAAGTGATTTGGCCAGGGTCACAGGGAATATCTGGAACAGAGCTGAGGAAAGAACAGGCACCTCATTAAGGACTGATCTAATACCATGCATAGGGGCGATCTTCCTTGCAAGAAACTCAGGGCTTGCATTCAGAGACCTACCTAGTTCAGTCATACTGAGAAATCAAGCTGTGAGCTGTGGCAGGTAACTGACAGGCTTTTAGATGGTAAAGCTCACATTTAGTAACATCTGGGCCTTACAACATTTAGGGAAGGGGACTTTCAACAGTTAACAGCACTTACAAGCCAAAGACTACAGGAATGAGTGGGGGGTTAAAAAAAAAAGTTACATGATTTATCATGGAACTGAGGAAGAAGGTAGTTAAACTGATAGAAACAAAATAAAGCAATGGAGAAAGAGAGATATTCAAAGGGGGAAGAGAGGCCTAAGAAAAAAATTGCAAGTAGCAGGAAATCAAAAACAAAGGTCAAAAATAATTTTAAGTGGAAGAATAGCAGGTATACTTAGCCGAAAACAGCTCAGCCAACAGGGACAATCCCTGCCTCACTGCACCTTCAATAAAAATGTACCAGCTTGCATGAACCTTGGACAGCAGAGCTGTTTGTGCTGGAGACAGTCACAAGAGGAGCCGCCCAGGAGAAGGACTCCCAGTGCAAGGTGGGTACTTCCTGAGGCAGGTGAGGGGCAGCAGCCGTGCCCACCGATGAGCTCCACCTGTTCCCTGCTCAGCATCTCCAGTGAGTGTAACATTAGCAGTAGCTGTTTCAATAATGTTTTAAACCTTCCTGCCCTCCTTTTCAGAGCTCCAACATGTAGATTCAAATCCCTGGACATTCACAAGCAATTATTTTCTAACGATGCTAGAAGAAAAGCTTCCAGTTCTACAGCTTCAAAAACCCCTGCCCAGACAAGCTCTGTGGCTGACCTTTTTCAAGACCTAAATATATATGAGATACCTAAATAAGATAATTGGCCAAGTGTAATGCTGGTGTGAGCTGGAGGCCTTATACCAGAGGTGACAGGGGCCCCCTCTAAGCAGGAGAGAAACTGCAGGAACTCCATCCTTGCTGGTTTGCCCCCTGCGTTCAAAAGCTTCTCTGATGCTTGCTCCTCTTCTGATTTTCTGTGATTTTATTCATGTGCATCCCGGTGTTAGGTTTCACAGTGGATGTACTTAGCTGTACAAACTGTGCCAAGTGAGCTTACCAGAATGGCAGTGTTGTGCAGGAGATGGTGCTTTTGCAAGGGCAGCCCCAAATTTCTGTTTTCCACTGCTGCATGAGAACAGCCTATCATGCCATAAAAGATACAAATGTTTTGTGGCCTTGCAGATAAGCTAGACAGATGATCCATCATCATGGCTCTGCATCACCACCACGGTGAAGGGATAAGGAGTGAAAGCTGATGGCTTCTGCACAACAAACAAACAAGCACAGAGACAGTGTTTGCTCATTTCAATGTGCAAAGCTGACTTGTTTAAATATGAATATGTTGCTTATAGACGAATTTTAGTGACAGCAGCCCAGTGGCATCTATCACTGTTTGCACTTCTGCTAAAAATAGTTGTGTTGTCTTTGGATTTATTTAGATGCCACATCTGCAGGTAGCTCTCTCTCCTTCCACCTCATCTCTACCTGTTACCATTTCCTCCAGCCTCCAGGGTATATCACACTTAGGAAGATGCTAAGCACACAAGGTTCACGTGGTGTCACAAACACCTGAAATCACTTCCCTGTCCTCACCAAAAGGCTGTGCCCTTTTCTCTCTCTTCTCCTCTCACTTGTTCTCTTTCTCTATCATGCTCACAGGCAAGGGGTACCAGGCACAGCTTTAAAATGCCCCCAAATGCCTTCACTGAAAAGTGAGGTTGTCTAAAAGGCAGCACACACTATGGAGACTGCAGAGTGGTTCCTCTCAGACCAGTTCATGATAATCATTGCTTCTCCATTTATAGAAAAGTGAGAGATTTTCTCTTACCCCCATGTCAGCCTACAGGATGTTACAGACATGCTTTAGAATCAAAGCACTATCTGGAGGGACTAATGGAACCTTTCCATTTCTAGGTTTTCACAGTATATATATTCAGATGAAGCACCTGTCTCAAATTCAGGGTGATCTGCCTTAAGTCAAGCTCCTCCCAGAACTCATTTTGGCACTGTGTTTACACCTCTGAAAAGGAGCAAATCCCATCCAGGAAACAAACAGCAGTGAGAAAACAAAATGTGACGTCTAAACACTACTGGTTTCCTCCAAGAGCAACAACCCAGGCACTCTCCAAACCCCTCTTTTAAGACAGAGCTGCATGGAATTCCTGAAGGATCAACAAGGTCCAGGCTCTTCTTGATTTGCCCTCTTTGCAGTTTTCAAACCCAGAGAGCACTGGGATGTCCTCATGCCCACAGCACCTCATCCCTCTGCCATGAGTATCTGCACTCATCCGGATGGATTTTGGTGCAGGAGCAGGGCTTTGCACACCAGGGATGTGGTACCTCCTGCTGTGTCAGTGCACCGTGATATCCACGTGCTGTCACTCTGCCACTCAATAGGAACCTACAAACAGCCAGCAAAGACCATGAACTGCAGCTCCTATTAGTCCACAAACCTTCAAAAAAGCATTTAGCCTTCTGCACACAACTTACCTGCACTAGTGGCAATCCTCAGTATTTTACAGCTGAACTATTTTCTCTGCTGTGTTAATCACATTTGTTTTCAGCAGGTTTTTCTAACAGCACAGGGGGGAAATTGGGCCAAACTCCTCTACATAGGGACTTCTCCCAGAACTCATACTGACACAGATGAACTGGAGGCAAAGAGTGGTGGAATTATAGTAAATTCCATGGAGACAAGCACAACCAGCTTTCCAAATACGTGAGCAAGGTACTGCAACTCTCCCAAGCAGGCTGCTGTGGTCTTCTCAGCCCCCACCAGCAGTTCAGAGATACCAAAGGAACACATCTCACCAGGGTGGCATTAGAGAGAAAAGCCATCACGCAGACGTCACTGCAGCTATGTGGTGACTTAGGGCAGCTGAGATTTCAGCAAGATCCCAGCAGAAGGATTTTGATAACCAATACGGATAAATATCTCCATTTATGCAAGGAGTACAACAGCAGCCTTTCCTTTCACTGACCACAGTGATCTTGAGCTAATCTCATTTGAACTTTGGACAGCTTGCACTGATCTGGTCCTTGGCCATGCCTTTCTTCTGGGGAGAATTTCAGCCCTTGTTTGTGCTGGAGGAAAAAGGAGCCTAAAGCTGGACTGCTGGACTGTGCAAGCACATGAGCTATAACCCCTCATTAAATGTGCATGATGTGGTGACAAAGAAGGAACACAGCACAGTGGCAACTGCCAGAGCCCTGTGGCAATACAGTGAGCATACCCACTGGGGAGAGCAGCGCTTGCTCAACACAGTCCCCTGCAATCTCTCAGAAAGGAAGAAATAGGGTATGCGTAAGATAAAACCGAGCACATTTTCCAGGCCCTGTGCAACCCCTGCGTTGCATGTTACCACCCATGTAAGGGTGTGCCTGTGGCTGCCGAGGACCCCATTCCTCCCTGGGCACATGCTCTGGGAGAAGCCCTGTATGCTGCAGGTGCAATCACACCTGAGAATCTCACCTGTTTGCTTTGCTCATGGCACCAAATGCTTCCAGTTTAAGGAAGAGACTGGATCCTGAAGGATCCAGTGATTTTACATGAAATACCATCCCAGAGATCTATTAATACAAAGTGAAAAATAACTGATAAGAGAAGCATTTACCATTTCTGTCTGTGGAGTCAAACTCTTAGCTCTTTACTATTTCAGTGTCCAGCATCCTTTGGCCCTTATGGCTTGGTAACATGATACACCAGCCCAGTGTCCTAGTGCTATCTTGCAGCATTACATAAACCCGTGTTTGGGACAGACTCTCATCCACTTTGAGACTCCTTTACACCACTCTGGCAGCTGAAAGGGGCCACCTAAGTACATTTCATACGCACCAACTTTTGAAACTTCTTTCTATTGCCAGAGTGATGAAAAGGCATCCCTAGCTTGGGCCAGAACGTGGTCCTTTGCTTAATATTTTAACAAATGCAGCTGCTGTTTGAAGCCCAAAGTCAGAGAGAGAGAGAGAGGGGCAGTAGCCAGGTGAACACCAAGTGCTTCTTTCCTTGGCAGTCAGGATCTTTGTTGTTATGAAGCAGAAATGTGTTGGTATGTGTTTACCTTCCCAACCACTAAAAAAACTCTCAGAAAATGACTGTTTCACATCTTGACTAAGGAGACATTAATTTCAGCATCACGTGCAATAATGTTCATTTGGGACAGGCCACAGGTGGTCAATTATTCCTCTGCCTGTCTAGAAGAAGTATGTTTATTCCTCCTAATAAAACATATTAGTACAATATAGAGTTTATAGCTCAATTAGGAAAGTGACGTGCAAAGAGTTACAGCTTCTTGTGGAGAACGCAGCTAAAAACAAATTTTTGAAACTGAGTGAAATACTACCCTCCTCCCCATCAGACACACAGAAAATACACAGCTGGAGAGGCAACTGACAGGTATTCTAGGTTCAATATTTAACCAGCCTGTACAATTGAACATTGCATTGTATATTAAAGCTCCAGACTATAACTGTGTTCCTTTCTCTGTTTAAAACATTTTTAGCTGATTATTCAGACACTGGTTTAAAAAAAAAAGGCACAAAATTTAATTTTGGTCCCAAGCATAAACAAAGCTGTGCATTGAGCAGAATTTGAGAACATGGTGCACATGCACACTTTGATCATTTTGTGGGATCCACACACAGCTCTGCTTACTTCAGTTACTATGTCTGGGCAGTCAAATTGTTTTTAAATACCTGTAAGTAAATCTAGGAACCTGTTTCCTCCTGCGTCAGATAATAATTCATAATAAATGAAAATTGAAAATACCAAGGATGGGGTTGTTCACTATTTGAAGTATAACACAACATTAAAAAATAGATAACATTTTGCACTTCTAACATTTTTAAGCTCAAACTCAAATTGCATGCAAAGGCAACTAAATAACAGCATCCCCATTTCAAAGCTGGAGACCAGACCTCTAAACATAAAGTTAGCAGATACCTAACTCCAAGCATACAAGCAGTCCCTCTGCTTGAACTGAATGGCTCTACCTGCAAGCTTGACTTTGGACACATGCAGGAATATGCAGTTCAGCCAATGACCGTGGTACCTCAAATGTAGGTGTCATATGGAAGGTATTTATCTAGTTAATGAGCAGGTACAGGCACGTCTAAACATTGGTTTAACCAATCCTAAATCAACACCTAATTATTTTGAGTAAATCCCACGCTACAAGTGCTTGCCTTCCTCTGTTAACCATGGGACCTAGAGAGAGAGTCCAGCCCGGATGGCAAACACTGAGATGCTACAGCCAGGCATGTGAATGGAACCATGTCCTAAATCAGGGGGTGCTGTGGAACTGGGAAGAAACGTAGCACTGGTGAAAACCAGAGTGAAATGCAGACCTAGCTGAATCTCAGACTGAAACATCCATCACCTTACTCTGAATGTAACTGAGAACAACATCTGATCACCTGAATCCCACAGGATTATCCTGTTATCCTGAAAGATAAGGAGATGTGCACGGGTTTTAAACAGGGAAGCAACCTCGGGTGTGATGGACACTTCACTGAAATTGTTAGGGCTAGATTGGTGAAAGGTGTACAGCACAGGAATATTTCAGATTACTACAAGCAAAAAGCTGTGCTCAAAATACTGATGAGCATTTATCTGCATGTACACCCACCTGAAAGACCCCAGTCTGCAAATGAAAGCAAGAACAAGAAAACTTCTTGTAGGGAAACAGACACTTCTTCCCAGGGTGAGAGACAACAGCACATCAAAATCACACTGTGCAAGACAACATTTATAAAAATGCTGATAGATATCATCCCCTGTTTGACTTATGGAGCCATCAAAAGCTCACTTCCACGGAGCATTTTTGGACCCTTTAGTTGACTGAATCACCAATTTAGAATTTGTCAGACTCCATTATGCAGATTAAGAGTCTCTCCTTGGTTTCATTTGTTATGCATTAATAAGAGAGCATTGGTGCCTGTATCCTCTCGCACAACCAAAGCCTTTCTGCCATTACATAGTAAATTTTGTTCTTTCTCGCATTCGAAAAAACCAACACGACAGCAACACGGCTTAGTTGCTACGCAAAGACTTAAGAGCCACTGCATAGGTATCAGTTCCAGAGTTTGGTTTGATTTGAACCAAGACAGGCAAATAATGCCTGGTTGCCTGTTTCTCTTCCTGCTTGCCTGTTTCTCTTGTCTGCAGGTGTAGCATGCGCTTAGACCGACCCCGGGATCCCCACAACCCTTTACGATCCCGACGCACGTTTACTGCCTTCCAGCCTGATGCCTGGTACAGTTAAAATTCTGAGTACCAACAGACAGATTTATTATGAATGCTGGTAGGGATCTTTTTTCTCTCTCATTGACTAGATGTGACTCAAAAAGTTAATGGTAATTGCTCTCATCTTCATTTAGCAACGAGAGAGAGAGAGAGAGAAATGGGAGCAATTTGCAGATATGAGAACAGGTCATTACAGGTGTGTTATATTAGTGTATTCATGAGCCCCCTGGGACAGCCATGCTGTGATATCCAATAACTTTTTTAATGTGTAATTACACACCATTGGACTATAATTGATTAATTGAAAAGAGAATGTAGGCAGATGCTAGGCCAAGGCTGCTGCTGCTTGTTAAATGAATATGTCCTTGCTTCTTTTTAATAAGTTAAGTGAACTACTCAGAAGCAATTAAGTGAGAACTGAAATTCATTAGATTTTATGTAATTGTTGGTATTAACTTCTGTAATAAAATGCAGGATTTATATTTTGGGTTTTTCTTCCCATCCCAAAAGCAATATAATACATGTCACTGATGAGATGTAAAAAAAGGATCTGCCTTAGACAGTGAGCTGTGAGATACATGGTCCTAGCATTCAGATCTTCTTCAGATAACTGTGTGGCACTAATCTTCCTTCTTGGGATGTCATTCCTGGAAGCCCTGCACAGTCCCAGGAATTCCCAGTGAGATGGAGTCACATGCTTAATATCCCAGAGCAGCCCCATACCTCCCTGCAGTCCAGTTGAATGGTGGCCAAGCTCTTCCCAACCCTCCTTCCCACTGGCTGGATCTTAAGTTTGAGAAATAAAAAGAGTACAGCCTCCTGATTTTCAAAACCTTACTCTGTTACTGCTGTATGTTGGTTCTACAAGTGATCAAAGCCTTCAAACACTTTTCAGTGGGGAAGACAACACATGCAGTAAGATGAGACATAAGCCAACTGCACCATTACAAAAAGTCACATTCGTTCAAGTAGGCACTTTTTCAGACCTGATAAAACCCATTCTAATTAACACCTTGCATGACTGAGAGCCAGGGTCAGAGGTGAAAAAGGATTTGAGCCCCTGCGGACCAAAGCCAGTTTTATGGCCTGATCCTGTGCTGCAGGTATGGTGGTGGTGAGATGCATTGCAAGGGATGGCTCCCCCCAGGTAGCTGCCAAGGTATCCCATGGGCCCTACTGAGTCATCTGCATCTCCTGCACAGACCCCAAGACGAAAATATTTATAGCTTTGGGTGATGACTTTGCAAATTTTATTTCCAATCTATATGGAAGGAATTCCAGTGAATTTTAATTTATCACACTTCGTTTCTTTTGGAACAAGACGTATCTTTATTCTTTAACATTCTATAAAAACTGTCTGAATTTTATTTCACAGAATCAGAGAATAAGATGAGTTGGAAGAAGAGCCCTACAAGGAACACCAAGTCCAACTCCTGGCCTTGCACAGGACCACTCCAGAAAACACCCCATGTGCCTGAGAGCATTGTCCAAATCGTTCTTGAACTCTGCCAGGCTGGTGTTGTGACCATTTCCCTGGGGATTCTGTTCCAGTGCCCAGCCACCCTCTGGGTAAAGAACCTTTTTCTAATATCCAACTTAAACCTCCCCTGACACAACTTCAGGCCATTCCCTCGGACCCTTTCGCTGGTCACCACAGAGAAGAGATCAGTGCCTGCCCCTCCTTTTCCCCTCACAAGGATGTTGCAGGCTGCAATGGGGTCTCCCTTCAGTTTCTTCCAGGCTGAACAGACCAAGTGCCCTCAGCTGCTCCTCATACAGCTTCCCCTCAAGACCTTTCACCATCTTTATTGCTCTCCTTTGGATGCTCTCCAATAGTTTAATGTCTTTCTTTTATTGTGGTGCCCAAAACTGCACACAGGACTTGAAGTGAGGCTGCACCAAAGCACAGCAGAGTGGGACAATGCCCTCCTTTGCCTGGCTGGAGATGCTGTGCCTGACACAGGTTATGAATGCCAGTTTTCTAAAGCTAAGCCACAATTCTAACTGGTTTTCTTTCCAAGAGACATGAACCTCCTTTTTTTTTTTTTTCTTCCCCCAGATTTATAGAGGTTTTGGTGGGGGAGTGGTTGCCAATTTTTTCCAGGCTTTTTTACTTTAAAATTTATTGAAATCATTATTAAGAAGTAGTCTGCTAATAAACAAATGCATTTTCATCTAGTAGTTTCTTAACTTTCCACATGTTTAAATCTGTGGTCAATAAAAAGACTGTGGGTTTGGGGTTTTTTTCATATTAAAAAAAAATCAAATTTTCAGTGACAACATGTTTAATATGAAAATTGTAACTGCAGTAAACACATCAAATAAGGAAAGTAAAACTAGAGTAATACAACACAGTATTGCAGTAAGGAGAAAATGAGGTTGTAGAAATTATTCAGAGGTCATCAGTAAGTGCAGATTTATTAACGAAAATTTTAATGCTTGTCCTGGGAAGGAAGATGACAGATTTGGAGCTGTAATGGGATTTTAATTGTTTTCTCTTTTAACAAATGCATTTTGCTTCTCTTTTGAAATAATAACAACAGTGATATTAAAAATTAAAAAACAATGGCTCCTTCTGAGGAAAGGCAGGTTTGTGCTCACAAAGTGTCAAATGCCACATCCTAAAAGAATGCTCCTGTATTGGTATGAAGGAAAATGCTAAATTAGAGGCACTGGGGCAAAGTTGCTTCCTATATGTAGCTGGGTGCAGTGGGAAAGGGGATATGACTCACTCTTGGCTCCAGGAGGCCAAACACTCACTGCCTGTAGCCATGGTCTCTCCCAAATCTGTCCCGTTCCCATTGCCCCTCTTCCCATGCTGCCCACCCCTCTCACTGTCACACCTTTTATTCCATCTCTTTAGGTCCCTGAATCATCCTCTTTAATTCAAATCATCCTCCTTAATTTGGTCCACTGGACTGAAAAGGATTATGTAGAGCTCCTGGTGGTACCTTGGGGAGGAAGCCACAACCCTGGCCATGGGGGAGATTTTTTCTTTTTATTCCCTTCCTTCCCTTCCTTCTTCCCATTCCTCATGCTCCTGTGAACTTTATACGTTGTATTTTATGTGTTGCTGGGAGCTGGCACAGCCTTGCCCTCCTTGACACTCCCAAGGGTGACTGGTGCTCCCCTGCCCACCTGTGCAGGAGGCGTGGGGAATCCCCCACCCTCCTTAGAGCTGTGGGTCGTGGTCACTCGCTAACCCTGGGTGTAAAAGGAGTGAGGTTTGGGTCTTATTTCCAGTAGAAAGTCTGCTACCTCAGACTTGATACAACAGGGCTTTGTTTTCTTTTAGTTCCTACAACAGGTCTCTGATGACAGCCTTCAGCTTAGATATTATTAATAAAGATCGTGTTTTCTACACTTCAGATTAGCTGTTAGCTGGCCTTCTGCAGTTTTTGGTCAGACAGGAGGAAGATGTCTCAAAGCAGTCATTCATCTTTTTTTGTTTACAGAACATAAGGTGTCATTCAGAGCCCACCTCAAATTAACAGGAGGGATCCTGTTGATTTCACTGGGCTTTGGATCAGAGGTTGTGGAGTCCTAAGAATGGTGTGGGTTAAGAAATAAAAACTTATTACTTTAGCAGCATGGTGGTGCAGGACAGGGGAAGTGGAACAGAAGGCCTGAAAGACCAAGGAAATCTCCCAAGACTCCCTAGAAAGTCTCTTGCAGCCCAGAAAACCTCCCAGGTCCAGTCCATGCTGTCGTAAGGTGAGGAATGGCCTTCACTTCCATTGTGGGATAGAAAAACATATCATTAAAAAGCAGGGCAAGAAGGACACAGCTTGTGTGCCAGGCAAGACAGTGGCTGCATTTGTTCTAAACCAGTAAATAGATCTGTGCAGACAGGCACAGAGACTATCATTTCCTGGGGACAGCGTATCGCGGGGTGGCTGGCAGGCTGCAGCTCTGTGTTTGCTCCTGTGCTATCCCAGAGAGATGCCGATCAGGGCACACATGCCAAGGCACCCAGGGCCCCGTGGTGCCTAACTGTGCCGGCAGGCAGCAGGCAGGGAGGGTCAGCCAGAGCTGGGTGTCAGGGCTCTCTCTCCCCAGGGCTACAAAAACACCCGTGGTCTGAGTGCTGCCTTTTTTCAGTGCTTTTACACAGCACTCATGGACTTCAACAGGAACGTGCATATAAGGCGAGCACCACTTAGCCCTTCATTCAGCCCGGCAGCAATTAAGGATAAAAAACCCTCTAGAATAATTTTTCCTGGTTTGTTGCCCGTACTTGACAAGAAACAGAGTGCAAGGTTTTCAGTGGGGTTTTGGGGAGTTTCTTTTTAAAATGCTCTGCCATTGCTCATGGACAATTGAGTTTCTGAAAATGAAACACCACAGGCGATTAATCTACCATATGACCTAAGCGTCACTGTTATTTCAGTCAAAAGAAAGGTTGAAGTTCATGTGGCCAAGATTACTGAGGTTTTAAGAACATCAGTATCAATTCACTGCTACAATTGCTTTTCTCCATATTTTTGTTCCAGGGCCATAACCACCATTCTGACAGCTCTCTGTGCCTGATCCAAAGTCCCTGAAACCAACAGTGGGCTCTCCGACAGCTGTTATGGGTTTTGCACAGTCATCCGCTTGAATCACTGAGTGTGCCACAGCGCAACTGATGCAGTAGTACCAGTTGCCCTCAGACTGTCATGGCAAACTGAGCAAGGAACTGATCAAATCCATCAGAAAACCACCAAAAAACTGCACCAGCAGTGAGACAAACATCGAGTGATGCTGAAACAGCATTTAAGCATGGTTGTGGAGGTTTTAAACTCTCATCAGGCTCGGTAGCTCTACGATCTGGAACTCCACAAGGTGTCACAGGTCTCTTCCCCGTCTCCCCTCCTGCCTCTCCAAGGTGGCAGAATCACCTCCTGACCACAGGATTGGTACCTGACAGGCTAGATGTGGCCCTGCATCCCTCAGAGCTGCTGGGCAGCACTCCTGCTCCAGCTTTCCGGCCAAAAGCCCTGCACATCCTTGATCCATGGCCAGAATGAAGGAAGTGCTCTCCCTCTCCCTCCGATGCTTTGCATCTAACAGGGTGAAGGAGGAGCCAGGGAAAGCATGAGGGGAAGTGCACTTCTTTCTCTCTCTCCACTCTGCTAGGAATAAGGAGACAGCAGGGGAGACAAAAACAGTGGAAAGGCAAGAGATGGAATGAGCGAAGTTATTTCTCCCTAATTCAGTCCTTCTTTGACTGCACTGTGATTTTAAATGGACTGAGAGGTACTTTCTTCTACTGCTGAGGCACTAACAGGGTTTTGCTTGACACTGGGGCACAGTAAGCAGGTCAGGCACCTTAAAAAAATGAATTTAAGCCTCACTTTCTGAAACCAAAACTCTCATGGCCTTCAAAGGATACCAATATGAATATTTACATTTAACTCGGCTACAACTGCAAAACCTATTGGCATCATCTGATCACAAATATTCTCAGCGCTTTTTAATGTTAATCTAGTAGGTATGAAATCTTTCCCACATTCCAGTGCCATAATTCTGAAGTTAACCTGCCTGCATCCCCGCTGCCCTGTCTGGGTGCTCCGCATGTGCCACGTGTCCTGACTCTGCCTCTAGTGCAGGAACAGCAAAGCAGAGTGACACAACTTCAAGCAAAGCACCAGCTGTAGCTCTGGCTCACCTCAGCTTTGCCATGGCCTCCCCAAAGGCTGTTTGCTCATAAGAGAATGTTCTGCATTTCATGTTTCCCTTGTAGATGTGTTTTCAGAGTTTTCCCTGCCTCTTTTTGACAATGATTAAAGATAACTGGCCGTAGGTGAGTTTGCATTAAATCCAATAGCAAGCATGTTTTATTTTGAGTCTTTTACATAATAGCTTCCAAGCACCAGGACTTCTAATTCATCTCACACTGCATTCACAAATTTATCCTCTCAGAGCAGAACTACTAGGAACAGACTTTTTGATTTCAAAGATGAAAAGATCGTAATCTTACTGCAGGAAAAGCATGGATTCAACTGGGTATAGGACTGGAAATGAATTTTTTTCGGGATATTTATGTTTTGTTTGGTTATTTATTTGCTTTACATATAATCCCATAGCAGTGGGTGGTACTCACATCATCTCCATAAACAAATGATCTGGAAAGCAACCTGATGTTTGGAAAGCAACCCATCAAACCCTCCTTACCTCATACAGCAGCATGCCAATCTGAAACCTTGACTCAATATTCTGAGTAAATGGGGGGAGGAAGGACGAACTGCTGCTTTTTCTTTCCCACTTTTGTTAAAAGGCAACCAAGCATGACTCTTCCTACCCTGACTAACCTGGGTAGGTGCCAGATGGATTTTTCCTTTCCCTAGGCAATGGCTCAGGAATTTCATCTGGCTAGAGCTGGGGCTGTGGGCTTCTTGCTGGCCTTTTCACTCCAGACTCCCCTTTCTCAGCAGTTAATCCCGTCTTTCTCCCCACATCCACTATTAGCTGGACTGTACTGTTCCTTGACAATCAGCTTACAGCAGGGACTAAATTCTGCCTTTTCCTTCTGGAAACAAAGAGATGTGCCTGAAAGAAAAGCTTCCAGCCACTTATGGAATAAGAAACTAAAATCCCGAGGCAGTGCCTATGGGAGAAGAATGGATGGCTGGCCAAGACAGCATGCTGACCTGGCTCTTTAAAATAGATTTCTTTTATGTAGTTCCCAATATTTATCATGGATAGCTAAACTTTAGACAACATGATTCTCAAAAATACTGTAAAGCCCACAAGGAAAATCCGTTGTGCTCATTGATTAGAGCATCTTAACCACTTTGGTTTTTGTACCCTACAACAAATCCCAGGACACAACATATATGGATTTAGCTCGGGAAATTAGTACTCTATTCTAATCCCGTAACTGCAAAATGGCTTTCTATACTAATCAAAATATTTAATTGTCACTGCTTTTCCTAATGAGCAGAACTACTGAATACACTTCAGGGGTTTCCTCTACCTAAATTACACCTTCCTTTTTTCTATTTCCTATCAAACTTGCTCACGTTCAAAAAAGCCAAAAACAAACACAAAAGCTGAGTTGTACCTCATCAAATTATCTCCTCTTGTGATGTGTAAACAGTGAAGAAAGCATACAGTTTGTAATACTCCATGTTACTCTTGCAATACTCTATGTTACCACGCTTTAAAATCTCTCCAAGTATGGAAGAGTTAAAGCTTGCTGTGTGTGCCTGTGACCTGGGATGTTAAGATTCAGCCAGTGTAGCCTGGCTCCTGCGGGAGAGCCCTGGCATGCAGACCCCGCAGCAGCAACCCAGCCCTGGATCCTGCCTGGCAGCACTCTCCCAGCAGGAGCATTTCCCAGACAGAGGAGCCTGCCCTTGCCGAAACAAACCTCACCGGAAAATGGCAGCTAAACCCTAAAGCAAAGAAAGCACTTCTGTGCTGAAGCCTCCAATTTCACCTGACAGACTATTACTCTATTTACTCTGAACTGCACCCAGAAAACTCCAAGGATTCCCTCATTCTCAACAACATAAACAAGTTTCAGTTTCTCTTTCATTTAAAAATCCTTGTCTTTTCACTCAGCTGGCATCTGACTCGTGCTGTTAGATTCTGGGTAAGTTTTCACCATTGGGAAAGTATTTTTTTAGAGGCTCAGCTGTCCCCACTCCTTTTTTTCACTTTTTTTCCCCGCCTCTCCCAAGGAATACTGACTAGCCTTTAAGAGAAAGAAGGTTTCTTAATGGCCAGTTCCGGTGAAATTAGCTTTTGAAATTTGAGCACATTTTAATATAGCATTGTTTCCTAGAAGTAAAATGTAGAAGAAATAACACTACCTCTCTGTGAAACACATAGCATCTTCAACAAATAACACTAGTTCCCCCACCACCCACACCTAGGCTCAACATGATATTTTCACCAAAAGTTCCTAAAATACATCTTTAAAGATAGCAGAGGTACACATTCATTATTTGTCTACTATTTTTTTCACGTACAAATTGAGTACAGATTACATCCCTGCCAATTTTGTTTCCAATAGCACAGGAAAAATAAAACTATAACAAATTGCTTTTATTACTTCCTTAAACAAAAATTGAAACTTGTCCAAAAAAGCACATGAAAGACTAACTTTGATGACTTGAGCTTTTGCCAGACACAGTGGTGATATAATAAAGCAAAAACTTAAATGCGTATTAATAGAGGAATAAGCAACTGGGCATTAAAAGAATGCTTGATTTTAATAGCGCAAAGAGGGTTAATTGGTTCATTGATGGCTTGCACTAAATATAAAGCAGATTTTCAATGGAAATACTACATAAATTTATATCATGTTGTCTCTATTCCTAAATTCCTCCAACACCAAGAAGCCCTACTGACTTTGGGAGCGCCTTGGTGTGTTGTGATGGTTCGTCAGGCCTGATTAGCAGCACAGTAATTAAGCATGGCCTTGAAGAAACAGCTTCATTTATTTGGCACAAGAATTACGAGTACACCAGGGAACCACTTTTTGTGTTTGTCTAGTTTCCTCCCCTTAGGGTGTAACACTGCTGTGCTTGAAACCACCAGAACTTCACAAAGGGTTTAAGAGGATCCAAGACCAGATCTCACAGGTCACCTTGTGCTTTTGGCTGGGGAGAATTATACTGGGAACAAACTGAACCTTCTAAGTGACACCTGTGACTCTAAAAATCATTGTCTTTACCTAACCAAGGGTTGGCTCCGCACAGGGGACACTTGTGGGGTAGGAGGGTGTGGGCCCAGTAGCGCAGGCGTGGCAAAGCTGCTCTGGACTCTGGCCAGTGTGGGGAGCAGGGACTGGCCACCACCCCTGCGCTGCTGCCTCCTGGTGTGGGCTTCTCTGACCAGCTGACTGAACCTGGGGGCCAGCTTCAGCACTGGGTTATTGGCTCATCAGCTCAACTTTCACTGCCTGTTGCACCAGGGTCACCAAGAGAAGCGCTTGGCCTTGCATCCTCGGGGGGCAGGCACGGGCTTTAATGCAGATAAAACACAGCTTGCTCCTCCACTGCCACCCACCTCTTCTCTGGTTACAACGAGAAAAAAAGAAATGTTGTTTCAAAGTAAAAGCTATGTACTGACTCTCCACAAACACTTCCATTTAGCCAAATGATACATTTTTTTTACTTAAGTACAGACGAGAAGAAAGGCGAATGCAAGGGAGAGATCTACCGATGTATCTAAACCTCCCTTTTCGAGAGCCACGCATGAATCTCTTTTAAATGTATTACAATTCATCCTCTGTTTACTTTAGGCAAACAGAAAAACTCATGGTGGAGCACTCATTTTCGCAAGCTAATCAAGAACATTAGGTCCCAACAGATTCATTTAATAGAAATATAATAGGCATTCCTGCTTGCTTTTAATCTCGTCTAGCTGCAAATGCTAAAATGAACAGCGAATTAACCCTGCCTTGGAACAGAGATTCTTTCACAGCTGATATCAGCTCTCTTATGGCTTGTAAACACTCCAGGTTCCCTGTATGTGCTTTCCTGGCTTTTGCTCTTTCCCCACAGCAGAGGAGAGGAATGGAGAGGAGAGGAGTGGAGAGGAGAGGATGCTTTGGATTGCATGCAGGTATGAAGGGGAGGAATAGGCAAGCTCTAAAGGGAGGACTGCCTGTTAGCAGAACAAAATGCAGTGCCACCACCCGAAAACAAGGCAGAGATAAAAGGTGGATGGGAGAGTGAGTTTTGGGGCACTCCTGGGGAAGGGAGGGGGCTTTCCGTGCATGACCAGCCACTCCCTGCGTGGCTCTCCCTGATTTACCAGTGCAAGACAAGGTAGTAAGACAAGGCCATTCACGTGCTGACATAAAATATAAGATATTTTTCAAGCAATTTGAGATCTTAAACTGTTCACGGATAGCAGAACTAGCATTAGAACGCTAAAACAGTAAAAAAAAAAACCTATCATATTTCGTAATGTATGTCATAATGAACAAAAGCCTTTAAAAAAAACCGGTTTTCACTGTGCTAAAGTAACAATCTAGACTTGTTGTAAGTATGTTATTCTTACAAGTAGTTCGCAGTTATTCTTGAAGGCAAGTCTTGGAGTTTCCTTAGCATAGTGCTGCTGGGGAAAATTTTCAGCATGTCCATCTTCATCTCTAGCCTGAAGGGAAATATAATGGCCTATTTAGGGACTTACAAATAATGGAAGGAAAAAAATAGCTAAAAGCATAACAGCTCAGATCATTAAAACAGACGGGAATCCCAAAATACAACATTATTAAAAATTTCTTTAAATAGTCAGTACACCTTTTAGATATGAAAACTTGGGATGCTGTTTTCTTACATAGCTTAGATTGAACATGCAAATTCATTGTGGAGTAATAATTAAAACAACAAAAGACAAAACCAAAATGAAATATTTGAGCTGGAAACTGTGAGTAACTCAGGGTTTCAATTTACTCCATTGCATTTTTCAGGATTACATTACATATGTACTCGTTTAAACTTTTTGACATGCTTAAGCAATCCCTACATAATGTACTTGTATTTTCAGTTTAACAGTAAGGCCAAAAAAAAAAAGTTTTCATACTCATCATTTACATGTAATACTATTACAAATAAATGGATTCCCCCTCCATGTTTAAGTGAAGCTTTGAAAGGAGCAATCATCTAGTGAGAACAATGATCCTTCAGTCAAATGTGGTCAAAATATTTAATGACAAAGATGCATTAAAACTTACTGGTTATTTGTAACTACGCTGTTAATTAAGAAAGCTGAAGTTTAAATGGAGACATTACCAGAGCCCATTAGCAATCCTGCTTGCATATAGTAGTTTTCCCTTCTCATCTCGAGCGTTTTCTGCTTTTGAGTTAAAGCAAAAGGGAGAAGCAGGTGAAAGGAGGAGTGTCAGCAATACGCTCATTACACTGTTCATTTGAGTGACACTTGCACTCCGTTCCGCTCCATCTCATCTGATTCCTGACTGTTCGCTCTCTCCCTCTCACAGCCTCCCGAAATTCACAGCTGAGCTGTCTCCCTCACATATGGCTTGCATATAATTATGCACATTCCATTTTACACTGCATTAAAATGATGAGCTCCTGGCTCCCTGCCAACCTATTTAAATCAGCCCCTGCCCAAAGAAGCCGGGGAGAGGAGGAGGGCAGAGGCGGGGTGACCGGATCGGGGGCGAGGGATGCGGGCAGAGGCAGCGGGGTGAGGAGCGGGTACCCGACTCCCCATCCCTCCTGCTGCCCGGTGTGTGCTCCCAGGGCGGGGGTGTCCAGGGATGCCCAGGTGCCATCCGGGCACGCCTCGATGCCTGTGGCAGCGCTGGCATATTGCTCGCCCCTCGCGCAGCGTGAACCGCCTGTCGTCGCGTGTCACATGCCCGGCACTCAGGCTTTTCAGCGCTGGCATTTATGAAAGATATTTACACCTTGCAGGCTCTGCGACTTGTTTGTCTTCAAACAGGCTTCTGCCTCTCCCCGAGGAGACCGGGTGGGAAAGGGGAGACGTGGGCTAACAGCACTGCTGATTTTTAGGAAAACATGAAGGGTCTGCACCTCAACGAATGCCCCTTGACTCCAGCAGGCTTTGACTCGGGCCTCTGCTTGTCAGCCATGGGGCGTGAACACAGTTTGCCCAACAGAAAATGCCATTTTTAACAGTGCAAAATTTGTCCAAAGGTGTATTTTGAGAAGTACCTAAAAGTGATGATAATTACAAGAACTGGGAAGTGGGAAACAAGTTTATTCTGTATGTTTCCTAGCAGTTTATAGGTATTTTCTTTCAATGCCCTCAATAGTTATGGGGTGAAAAATGTTTAAATTTTTTCTTTAAAACCACAAGAAAGAGGATTCCTGCGCATCTGAAATCATTTTTATACTTACAAAAGTTTAAATGCATTCTTCTAATTATTAGTTTGAAACTGAAACCTCTCTGACACAATTAATCTACCTCTATGCTGTGTGCAATACCAAGTTCAAATCTGACTGTGCTTTCTAAGAAAAAAACTCCCAAATTCTCACTTTGAAAACAAACTTTGTCCTTTCCTTTCCTCCATGAAGGAATACGGGCAACTCACTGAAGCTCTTCCAGGTCATCTAGAAGACAACTGGGGGATGAATGCCTTAAAAATGCCTTGCACAAATGGAAACAGACCTGTCAGCTTGGGAAAACAGATGCCAATGGGATGCTCAGTGATGGACAGCTAGGGAGATATTGGTGGGGCACAGGTGTTGTGTGGGGCTCTGAATCACTGTTGGTGCCCCCAGACCCCTGAAACTTTATCTTGGCACCATGCAATACATTGTGCATGTGACGGCTGGCACATGGTAACCTGCCAGTGACCCTCTGGAGCGTTATCTTGGTGCACGCACACACCTTGTAAAATGAAATGGATATCAGGGTGTTTGTAGGGCATCTGTCAAAATATAGACACAAACCCCACTGACCTTGACCCGCTTACCAAAACTGCCAGTTACACAAAGGTTATTCGCCCCTGCTGATGGCAACATGCCCCTGCTCCTACTGATCCAAACCTTGCCTTATTTAATTTTGGGTGTCACTAAAATTTCTAGCAACAAAACCTGTTTAGCTACATACTGCCATAATTTGCTCAGGTAGCAGAAATACACCTAATTTAGCTAGCTGGTTTCCATTGTAAAAAACACCTATTCTGAGCAGTCAGGACTAACTCTCCAGTTACTTTACATTAATTCATTACTACCATCCTCCAGCTGTAAATAATTTGCAGAAGGAAACACTCTTACAACGTTCATCACTGTTCCAAGCATATTAAAAAAGTGGCTCAGAATTTACCTTGCAATGCTAATATTGTGATATAGCTGTGCCTACACTGACCCACTCTCAACCACTGCTGCACACCAGTGACTGCCTCGGTTCCCCAGCATCTCAAGCTCATTCACAGGAAGCTGGCATCTACAGCTTTGCCATCAGGCCTGGCTGCTATGGGATACTATTGTTGAAAAGAAAACAACTGCAAAAAAACCCAAGCCAAATCTGTGATCACTCTGATTTTTTAAAAATGCTCTAATACCGCTAAAATCATTATAGGAATACTCTCATCAAAAAATGTATGTCCAAACTGCTAGATGTGATTGATTGCATATATGCAATATATGGGACAACTGCTCTCACAGCACATTTTGTTCCAGGACAAAAAAGGCATCAGCTCGTGTTCTGAGGCCTGGAACCATGGTTAGCACTGCTAGTTTTATCAGTGCAAAACTGCTGCAACTTCGCTGTGGCAGTGCCTCTCCTGGGATTTCCTGAATCTCCTAATTCAATACCCTCTACTGGCAGACGGCCGCCTTCGCATCAGCTGCATGGGCTCCAAGAGGGAAACCTGCCCACCGCCAGCCCCTGGGGACACCGGGCTGGACACTTGACAAGACCAGTGGCGCACACACACACACATCACCTCACTGCTACTGCCAGCATAGAGCACATTGCCCAAGGAGCGGTGTTGGCAAAGAGGAGCTAGTGAGGAAACTGCAGTTGACTTGGTGGAGGTGGTTTGGCTGCAAGGTCAGCCTGATGATGGGTTGTGTAGGAAATCATGGCCTTTAATTGCAGGTTAGATATCAGGAAGCCCTTCTTAATGACAGGTACAGTAAAGCACTGGAGCAGAGACTGCCTAAGGAGACTGTCAAAGCCCCATCACTGGAGATTTTTAAGAGCAGATTAGGCAAACATCTGCCAGGAATGACATGCATGGAGTAGCTCCTGATGTGGGGAAGCTGGACAGATGAGAGCATCTCCTTTCTTAGGTCCCTTTTTTCTCTGCTTTCTACTGCTGAGCTTTGAAAGAAAATGGCAGGAGGCTAAGGAAAACAAATTAAAAAAAATAAAAACAGCAAACAGGATCTGAAAGGACCTCTCTGAAAATAGCACAGCTTTTGATGTTCAGAGATATGTGTGCTCATTAATAAGTGCATGATGACAACTATCTTTGGCTACAGAAACTGTGCTATTTGTTCATAAGCCAGCCAGCCTATATTTGTGAAAGATGCCAATAGTTTGGAAACAGACTATATATTCAGTCAAGATTCCTTTTTTTAACACAACGGAGGAAGAACAATCTACAGCAGAATTTCCTCCTCTCCAAAGAATGTGGATATTTGTTTCTCCTTATTCTCAGATAAAAACTGTCCTGATCCAGACAGAGGATTTCTCAGCTTCAGTGTAAGTCTTTTTATGCAGCTTTAGCCTTGGGAGAGGAAATCTGTGCTTACATTTTAATATTAAGGGCAGGATCTTATGATAGTGTAAGTCACAAGGCAGGTCGAACCAAATAATTTATTAAGATGGAACTTGTTAATGCAAAGCTTCCACTAAAATGGGACAATGCATTTGCAATGAAATCCTACTGCTTAGTCCACAAAACTGTAATGCCACTTAACCAAAAACACCTATAATTAAGAGCAACAGTCACTAGAGTAAGGCTGAGTGACAGAATATTAGTCTGCTTACTTGGGATAAAATTGCCGCCTGATTTCCATAAATGCCTTTTGAAATAGATGAAATATGGGAATGTTACCACAGACATGTTAAAGGTGGCAGGCATTATTTGGATGTCTCTGGTAGGACAGAAAATAAGCTGTGAGGAGCTGAATAGCGTTGCCATAGAAGTGCAGATAACGGCGTGGAGGCTCCTGTCCCGTGGCGATGAACAGAGGAAGTTCACATCACCCTTAATACTACTGTCTCCAGAGGCTGGCTGCAGATGGGAACTGAAAGCTGTGTTTCCGTTTCCACCACAAAGGTTATCTCTCCTTTCACTGAAACTCGAAGGAAATCCTCAGGGAGACCCTAATCCTTGAAATTCTAGTTCCTGTGCATTTCTGTTGTCCCAGATAATCAATTATCATGCTCTCTACATTCACTGCACCAGCAATAGTAAAAATATTACTAAATTTCCACCTGCTGGGTAAATTTTCCCAGAAATATGAACATACTTGCTGTGGGCTGGGTGGTGGGGCAGCCCAGCATCAGGGTCCTGGGTGGTGGTGCTGTGCTGGGAATGGAACAGGGCCAGGGAAGACGGTCCAGAGAGGATGTTCCCTGGTTCAGCAACCACGCAGTTACAGGAATGAGCAAGCCCTCAGCTCAGAGAAAGTCTTCCCTCAGGAAAAGCTCCCACTAATGTTTGATGAGAGGTTTGCTCTTCACAAGGATTTCAGGATTTTCCTGAATCACAGTGATGGAATAAGCAGTATTTATTTGCTTGTTGCCTCTCTCAGCTGCACTCTATTCACTAATCTCTACAGTTGTAATTTTGCCACTCCAAACCTCTAAAATCTTCTCAAGCTTTTTGAAAAAGTCACAGGTATTTTGAAAACATGTCAAAACAAGGTTGCCTAAAATCTCCCATGGCTCAGATCAATGAAAAGAAAGGACCTAAAACCACACTGGTTGTTCATCAAGTTGTTATCATTTACATCCCACAAAAATTGAGGTTATCCCTTTTGCCTGTCATCCTGTGATCAGTACAGGTTAGAGGTGACCACCCTACCCAATATTTTCCAGCCTGGGGTTCTCTTTACCAGCAGTGGCTCTCTGCACACTTGGTGGTGGTCTGTGGAGAGCTTGCAAGTCACGTGCTACTAACTCCCCTTGTTTCCAGCTGCTAAAATGCATTTAAAGACAGCTAAAAATACATTAAATACTTTCCTAACGTTATTTTTCCATGTAAGCAACTGCTGTAGTCACCACAGGAATGTTATTTGATCGCCAAGGGGAGGGGAAGTGGTCTGCGAGACAATCTGTCTACTGGAGGTGATCTACAAAGTTAAAAAGAAATTGGGAATATGCCCTCTTGTAACTTCTTTATTAAGTATGCAAAGGAAAACCAGAAGGGTTTTTGCTGACTTGTTGCCTCCTCTTCTCTCCCCAAGCACGCCACACGAACACATGTACCAACACACACGTGCACATCTCCACCCATGACTTCAGTTAGGAACTGAGACCTTGTTTATGCTGGAAGAAGGCACCAGCGGATAGAAACCAGCAGAAAGGCATCACCGTGACAAGCCAAGCCTTGGGACTGCACGTGCAGCTCTTCCCAGGTCCTGAGAAGAGCGTGTACTGCAGGAGACAGGTTTTGCTGCTGTTTTGTTGCCATTTTGTTGCCTGGGATCTCTCCACAGACTTCCTTGAAAACTCTCCCTGGCACTCAGCTGCTCCTGGCTCCTCTATATTACAGTCCAGACTCCACAACTGTGGAGTCCCTTTCCCAGAGTGAAGTTATATGGTCCCCAAGAAGGAGCAGAGATGTCCCTGCAAAGATGCAGTCCCTAAGCAGAGCCTGAGCTTCAATCCCCTGCAGGCATCTGCAGCAAGATAAGGGTCCCTATCATTGTCACAGCTTGTGCTCACAGCTGCTCTTGCCTTACTCTGACATGTCCAGTACAGACAGTGATGAATCTAGACCCAAACTCTAATCTTTTTTCAAACTTCATTAGCCATTTCAAAAGCAAATACAATATCTGAATGCAAAACCACTAATGGCAGAGAGGATAAGAAAAACATCTCTAGTCCACATGTTTAGGAGAAGGTTTGGTGTGGAAGTGACTGCAGGAGCCAGCAATCTGGCCAGTGTGATTAAGGCCTGAGAAAATACATAATTCCAAATATCCTGCAAACTTCTCCACTGTGCTGACAGACTAAATACTCCCTGACTTCAAAAATAAATAGTCACCAGGTCAAACCTGCTATTCTAACCAAACCCAGCCCACACCACCTCCTCATCCCGTTCTGAACACATGTAAAATCTCCTGACAAACAGGCAGTTTTGCTGAGAAAAGCCGACCCAGAAAAAATGCATTACAACAAAGAAGGAGAAGGTGCCAAACTGTGGAATGATAGGGCAGTGTTTCTGAAATTATCCTTGTCAAAGCAACTGAGGACTGTCACGTTCATTTTCTTGCATAACTGAAGCACATTAAAAAATCCAAACAAATCTGCCTGCAAATCTGAAAAACACTTATTTAAGGATCTTTTCTTTTTTAAAAATTTTTTTTAATGCTTGTCTTCCACAGGCTATGGCTCTGAATGGTCCAGCTTTACGTATTAAATTTTTCACTCAGGATTTCATGGTACAAATTTCTCCACACTTCATGTTTAAAATGCAAGCTGCAAACTCTATTATAATGTAAGGAATATTATAAGTGGATCAAAAGGAAATACTAATAACAGTACTACTCTAGTGCCTGCTACAGTAATAACTTCCATCCTACTGCATTTAAAACTTACACCAAAAAATGGATTCAGCTTTCTGGAGTCTATAAACTTTTTCCTCCCTTTCCCCCAGTTTTGTTTCACATACTTTGTAGAAGAACCCTGATTTCCTGCTGGACTTCTCATCCTTCTAGGCAAAATCAAGATTTTCTTTTCTATACAGCTTGCAATGCTGTACATTTTTGGCCCTTTCTACCAGAGTCATAAAATACCTAGAAAAAACTGGTGATCACTTTCAGTCTCCCAGTACATCCAGAAAGAGCAACTGAAGCAAAAATAGCAGTGTCTATTG
Source organism: Machaerirhynchus nigripectus (assembly GCA_013397975.1). NCBI lineage: Eukaryota > Metazoa > Chordata > Aves > Passeriformes > Dicruridae > Machaerirhynchus > Machaerirhynchus nigripectus. The sequence goes on along the minus strand of VZRQ01006119.1, from coordinate 1,516,231 downwards.
CCCTGGGTCGCTTTTCTAATTTTTGTAGGAAGAGAAGGCTTGAGATGTTAAATGACTCAGGCCCACGAGCAAGCCGAGGTGGTACAGCCTTGATCCAGTTGCTCAAGCAGGGAACTGCCTAGTGCTCTGAAGTGAAAACTCTGCATTAAACCTCATATTCCCACTGCATTCCAGACTTAGGGACTTTTCCTTCCTCTATCGGCCAATACCCAGGCAGTTTCTGCAGGACTGCGTTACCCTCTCCCTGACAGCTCATGGCATGGCGATATACGAGAAGTGTTCAGGTGGCTGCCTCAAAAGCTAATTTTTCAAACTGCACAAACCTTTAACCATATCATAAATTTTTTATAACCACTTCCAAGCTGTCAAAGAATAAATACAATAGCAAACACATAACATTGAAATAATTTGAAATAAACTTTGTTTATTGCCCCTTTGAACATTTTTTCAGCAAGTCACAGCTGCGTGGGATCTTCATAAATGTGAGCCTATCCTGCTAATCTCCCTCCTGATTCACGACAGGCCAGATCCAGAGACACTAATGGACCGTGCCTGACAGTTATTGCAACATACTCAATACGCAGCCTAAAATACGGCCAGGAAAGAAATGAAAATATACTACAGACTTGCCGGTAGCTTCCATTTTTGTAACGAGTAGCTCACACCAGCATAGTCAATAAGCTTTCCCTCTCTCTTCACATTCCCTGATTATTATCATTTATGAGATAAAATCAATTTCCAAAGTACTCTGTGTGTTTCACTGTCAGGTAGCTCAAGCATCCCTTGTCACTGCTGCCACTTCTACAAGGGTTCCCCTGTCCAGGTGACAGATTTGGGCACAGGGTAAGCACACATTTCCAATGAGCCTGCCAGAGAAGCAGGGAGACAAAATACAACACAAGGAGGAAAAAAAAACCAAAAAAAAAACCCCAAAACAAACACCAGAAAAAAAACCTGTCAGACGTTGGTACGGGTTACCTAAGGCTCACAGACCAAACAAATCGCTGTCCCTAGTGAATTTGTTTCAATGCATTTGCGTATTTCAAGCTCTTGCATTGTTAATACCAGAGCAACAATGCGGATTTTCTCTGATTGCAGTGTCACATATATGATTAATCATCTTGACTCAGAGCATATTTTTTTAAAGCAATTGCAGGCTGCTTTAATGAACTCCTCTCCCACTGGCTTTTATAGACTAGTCATGATCAACATACCATTAAGATAAACCTCGTGCCCCATCCCTCCCCCCTCTGACAGCTTGCCTTATTTGCCTCACAACAGTCAATATCCAATTAAGAGGCAACAGATTTGATCGATACAGAAGGTAACAATAAGACTTAAACAGCTGGCAAATTCTACGTGTACTCTTTTTCTCCAATTCCCATCTTCGTGGTATATAAACGGTTCTGTGCTTTGAATAAATGCAGAGCAGGGAAAACAACAGCCAGGTCTAGCTGGTAAAGCTTTCACTCAATAGGCTGTGTCTGCAAGCTGCTGCACAGCCATAAATGCTTGTCTGGGGTCACTGCAAGACAGGCAGGATCCTATTCTCCCGATTTTCTGTGGCCTTTTAAAGGGTGAAAATAGAAATCTCTTCCTGGTCTGGTTACAAGCCACATGTCACTTGGGTCATTCACACATGAAAATGGAGGGGCTGTAATGTTATTAAAGCAATCATTTATGAGCTGGGCCAAGGGATGACTGGTCTGGAGAGGGGGACAAAACCCAACAGGAACTGAATGTAGGCAGGAGAATGGGCAAGGAGAGGGTGAAAAGAAAGAAGGGGAAGCTTTGATACAAATGGCATATTCTACAACCTTAATATCATCTCCCAGTCTTTCTGCCAGTGATGAATGGCTGCAATAAAAGATGGGATAGTGGCACGTACAAGCAGGAAAAAAGCAAAACCTGCCTGGTGCTGAGGATGATTCGTTTTAACTCCCAGCAGCCCAGCTAGAGGTCAGGGACTGCGGTCACTATATTGCCACTGCCTGTGGGTCTAACACCAGGTACAGTACTTCTTCCTTGTCTCCCAGCACTTTTTTTTGAGGCTGTTATTCAAAGTTTTACTTTCAAAGACATTTCACAGAGTACTAGGCTGATGTAGTCTGAATGAGGTATCCCTCCTTTTCCAGGATTTCCACTCTATTTTAAATAAGAAGTCATGACCATGTGGGATGCCACGCTCTCACTGACAAATGGGACCTAACCCAAACACTTCTGAGCTTGCTCCCCACACTGGCAGAAAGTTATTCCTAAGTCACAGCAGCATGCCTGTGTTCTCTAGTGCCCACTGTAACCCTCTGTCATGGGGAGGGATTCCAAGAACATCTATCATGTCTAAAACCAGGAAACTGTTAAAACTCGTAAGAAAGCTCAGAGAGCACAGATCTTTTCAGGCAATGGGAGGCAACCGACTATAATTTATCTTCCCAACTTGCCTTGGGATTTGAGAACTCCCATTCTGAGTTCTCCTTTCTGTCACAATAAGATGGAATGTAGTGAAAAGCACCTCCGTCTTACCAGCTCCCTTCACTACCATCTTCCACGGGGAGCGGTTGCGAGTAGATCTTTGGCCAGGTTGCTGAATCTAAAGTAATCCACTTCTAACTGTTCCCACCAGTTTACTTCAGGCCCCAAGGTTTATCAGACTACACCTTTTTTTAAACTCTGTGCATTGCTATTACAGAAAAAAAAATTATACTACTTTAACTCTTAAAGGCAAACTCAAAAAATGGGGATGCTTCCACTTGAGAAAGGAACAGAAAGAAACCCATTTTTCTGTCTTCTGCATTCACTCAAATGGCTCGGCCCCTGACTCACCTGGCCCCTTACCATACAGCAGAAGTCTGCATGTTTTGCCATCTAATCCTGTAATCCTGATTTTGATGGCTGGACTTGATGACCAATTTTGATAGTTGGGCTTGATGATATTAAAGGTCTTTTCCAACCTTAATGATCCTATGATTCTCTTTTCAACTCTCATACTCTCAGCTCCTGTCTTGAAAAGCATCCCTTAGAGCTTCACCAGACTCTGCAAACTCCCAGTAAGCACTAGACGTCTCCTCAGGCATATGCATGATTATTTATATGCCACCTCTACCATTTCATGGTGGCACTGTCAGCTTTTTTAAATTTCCATGTGTTTATTCCAGACTCTTATGTGTTTGCCCCTCAGATAGCTCCTACTTGCCAACATATATTGCAAATACTTAGCCAATAACCTTGCTTACAGCCCTGACATCCTTTACTGTTTCCTCACTGTTCTGTGCACTATGCAGTGTTACCTCTAATGGGTCACCCACTGTGTTGCTGGGCCTGCTGAAATCCAGCTGCTTTTCCAAGCAATAAGTCTGCTTATTGCCTTATGCCACAGGTCTGTCCCATTTTCCTCAAAAACAGAGCTATTGCTTCAACAGGGGAAAAATAAAAGATGCAGACAGGACACTCCTCTGCAAAACTTGGTACCACAGCTGAAGAGCCGGGAGCTGCCAAAATCGCACCCCTGCATCGTGAGTGCCACTGGGTCCTCCATTCAAGGGCTGGACTTTAGGCAGCCTGGTGGGCTTTGCAATATTCGGAGAGCAAAGTACTCCAGATGTTTCTCCACTCCCGGGCTCTAAATAGAATGCTTGCCTCTTCTGTCTCCAGCACAGGGATTTACCTATCTCAGCTGAAGGCTAAGTTGAAAGAATGTTCTGGTCTAAGAAGAGTTTGGAGAAACCTGCAGAAAGGTGGCCTTTGGTCTATCATCCACTGTGCACAGCTCCACTAATTCCCCATTGTTTGACTGAGACACAGAGGTCTCTGTCTTTGTCACAGAGTACATTGCAGTAGGAGGCAGCAAGGCTTGGAGGAAACTGGTGCTCTAATTACTACCACTACGTGAAAGTACAAACATACCAAGCAAAGGACCAGCTCTAAATAAACACTTTAAGCACATTCTTACCCTACTAAATATTGCTGCTATCCAAAAAACTTCACATAATTTTCTATTCCCTAACTTATTCCATTAAAATTCAAGGCCCCATTCTCTTGCCTGCATACAGACCACTTTGCATCAGCTTTGTAAAGCACAGGAAAGGTCTTGAGCTGTGTTGTTCTTAGAGCACTTTTTCCATCTCTGCCTAAAGATACACTAAAGTGAAGGAAGCACCTCCTTGCCCCTCAGACAATCATGAATGAAGTTAAGCTTAGGCAAAGGCCAGAGCTAGCAAGATAACCACTGGGGTAGTGACAGATGTTCAGCCTAACATAAGATTGAGGCCAGTAGACAGGAAAATCCGTCTGCTTCCCAGTACTACTAGCAGGAGGAGGACTGTGGTGGCAGCCATCATCTTTTCATTAGCAACAGGCTGGTCAGAGAGAAGAGAAGCCGAGGAATTGTCCTTTCATATTCAGAGTGTGAGTTCCAGGAACAGAATTACCATTTAAATTAATTACATCTAACTATGTAATTAACGTTCGTGTCAGTTTATTACAGGCATCTTCACCATCAATGCTGTGAAATGCAACTTAGTGACTTTTTTTGTGGGGAACGAGATGGAACAACCATTTGTCTCACTTCCATTGTTTATATATTAATCGTTAAATTGTTATTAATATTATTAATCTCATTATCCTAATTACAAGTGTTCTGTCTTTTTAGAGTAGCATTTCTTCCAGAATCAGACTGTTTCACACATCTCCATTGTTCCCCTCTCTCAGTTTAGAAACTTGATGGGGAATCACTGGCATCGAAGAAAGGTGAAATGAGTATTGAGCACACTAAGCAGCAACATCAGCTGCTTAGCAGGAAGGGGAAATCTATGAGTGCTCTTTAAAAACCAGCACACTTCACAGCATATACTGGCAGAACATTCCACAAGGCGGGAGGTGAGGCTTAAAAAAATTGGTCCACTATAATCCTTTAAAAGCAGCCTGGGTCTCTTTCTGGAAGTCTAGGTCATGTGCCTGGCACTGCCTCATATGGTGTCTCTCTTCCGCCATTTGTTTATTTGCTTCTGGCAGTTTTGGCAGTGAGGTATCGGAGTGAAATGCACACCACTCCATACATATGGTGGGAAGAATCTAGTGCATCAGTTGAATGCATACTGTACTGTATACACATTCTGTTTTATCTCTGAGCACAGCTGTGCTGTAAAAGCTTACAAAATGTGAAGCCTTCTGTGCAGCAAAAACATCGACAGGAGAAGCTGGCCTATAACTTATTAGGTTGTGACACAAGCCAAAAAAAGCCGGAGTTACAGCTGACAACTCCTGGCATCGTGATGAAAAGCACAGTGGCTCAAGTTAGAGAGGGAGTGTCAGCCCTAACTTTGTGTTTTGGACTTTCACTGCCACGGGTCACAAATAGCATTGCTGGTTTGTTGTAGGACAATGATTCCCAGTCCCAGTGCATGGCTTCCAGCTAGTGACTGAAGCAAACAGGCAAATCATCCCCCCTGGTGCCCCACTGTGCTTGCAGGCAGCCTGCACTAGGAAGGGATTCAAGGAGGGGGTGGGCAAGGGCCAAAAAGCAATTGTACCTCTCTTTCTCGCCCAACACAGCAGCCTTCAAGCTGGGATCAGCCCTGCATTCCCTACTCCCCATGCAAATTGGACTGAAGGTAGTGGAAACACATAGTAGGAAACTCTCCTGGTGCTGGTTGAAGCAGCTGTCTGCTAGACTTTTTTCACCACAACCTTGAAACAGGGATTCTCTATCTAAATCTGAGTAAGAATGGCCACTCTGGGTCAGACCTAAGCTGAGTCAGTACCTTAGCTCAGGTTTGTCTCCAGCAGCAGCCAGTATCACCCTCTTGAGAAGAATCTGAGGAGCAATGGGCTACCAGCCTTACAGATGGTAGAGACCTGCCCTGAGCGCAGTGGGAATGGGTGTGTGAGAGGTTCAATAAGTGAGTTTGGCCTGTGTGTCCATGGTTTCTGGATTTTTTCACATATATATCTGTGAAGTGCTGAGTTAGGTGAGATCGTAGCACATCTCCCTCCCTACCAACTGACGGACTCCATATGTGCATGTATGTGTAGGCAGAGGAAGTGTGGTGAGTAAGCAAAACAGAGAAGGGAAATGCAGGTGAGATGGCATTTTTAGGATGCAGAGGAACTGCCCGATAAGAAAGCCATGACTGGAAACATCACATTTGCTGCCTGATCCCATAGGAATTAATTCCTTATGCAGCTGAGTGCTGGACCTGTCAGGGCTGACTTGTGTTGCCTCCCATGGATGTTGTGAGGGCTCCCAAGCTGGAGAAAAAAGCCCTCCTGTCCAGCCTCTCTACTGCCTGAGGTGATACTGAGTCTCAAGGTGGCTTCAGCAGCTTCCTTGTCAGATACAGGTTGTGGAGAGCATTCCACAGGAACTCAGCCAGGGGAATCACACCCTTTTCTACTCCTCACAGAAACTTATTTTTCTCAGGCAGGACCCCACCTGATTCCAAGGGGAAAGGGGAGCTTAACCCTCTTGTCAACAGGAGCTGAGGGAGGAAGTCATCCCACAAGGAAGCTTTCATCTAACTGCTACCTCATCCCCCAGCTGTGAGGAGACTTTCTTCTCTAGCACGGTCATGATGGCACCTCCAAACTCAGCTGCTGCTGGGGGCTGCCCGAAAGGCATTGTAGGAGTCCTGCAGCAGGGCAGTGGCTCTGCAGGGGATGAAATACAACCCCCAGCCAGGTTTAGCCTGTCTGCCTTGTCTTGTGGGAGCACAGTTGCATGGCTTTTACACTGCACTGAGTCCACTGCCTTCTTCCACAGCCCAGAGGGTGACACCCTGGCTACTCCACGGCAAAGGGGAAGGGGGACACGACTGTCACACTTCGGGAGGAAGACAGACAAGAAAGAGCAATCTAAGGCCCCGTTAGACATTTTGTCACCTCTCCTATCAAACACATGAAAATAAAAGAGAAGCAAGGGAAGGGAAAAATAACATGTTCTTGCCTCAAGCTCTAATTGCTGCTGACGTTAGTTCATTTTCAACAATTGACTTTAATTGCATCTCCACACTGGGTAAACTTTCTTTTTCATAAGTTATTTTAAATTCATGGCAGACTGCTCCTTAAATCCTGGCCATGGTCTGCACTAAAGGAAATAGTATCTGTGAAAGGCAATCAGAGTTTTGGAACAGCTCTTACATAAGATATTCAAAAACAAGGACTTAGCCACTTAAATTAAAAAAAAAAAAGGAAAGAGACAATAGATGTGCTAGTAGTCTAAAAAACCTCCCGTATTTTTGTTACCAAAACAAAAGTAGCTAGTAGCTATCCATTAACGATCCACTGTTTCTCACAATGTAAGAAGCTAGAGGTTCAATAAATGTGCAAAAAAAATTTTTAAAATAACCCTTTGCAGAACAAGTCACCAAGCTGGGTGGTGTGCAGGTCAAGACCACGCACCAATCCAGGAGAAGTGTAATGCCTTTGGAAGGGCATATTCAGCTATTAACAACAACAGCACAAGCACTCCCACACAAGGGTAGTTCCAAGGAACCAGAAGAGATGGCCTCGATGCAAGGAGCCATGAGTCCGGCCCGCAGGTTGACCTCAGCTGGAGTTTTCGGACATTCATGCCTCCCTGCAGTCAAACTCTAGGAACTGTTTTGGAAATGGGAACCCTAGATCTGTTTTCAAACCTTGAAAGTAACCCATGAAAATTAGTTGGGGCTATCATTTCTGCCTCCAGAAAAGGGTAATTAAATTGTTTCTGAGACTGGTGAGAGACTTCAGAGATGGGAGGTGAATTCAACATTTACAGCAAACACAGCTGCACATTAGCTGAGAGGCAGAAGGGTAAAGCACAGGTGTGTATCTCCTGATGGTACTGGACACAGACTAGCTTTTGTTCTTGTACATGCTCTAGGAAAGGTTTATCACTGAAAGGCTTTTGAAAGCCAGGAGGTCACAGCTTTTCTGGCCTTCCAGCTGTCTGTTCACACCCCCCAAAAAAATTTCTAGGAATCTACTCCTGTTGTGAGGAAGTTCAGCACTCTTGAAATTCAACAACTTTTGAATATCCTGACTAGAGCCAAAATGAGACAACTAGATTTGAAACACGTAAATAACCACAAGAAGACAATGCACAATGTGCATATAATGAGTACAACAGAAATAAATTCCACTCTGACTCCTAGCTTTCTTTTCCTCTGTTTTACCTGCATTTCTGAGTTCAATTACATGGTCATCCAGGAAATCAACTTAGATTGCACTCCTAGAGATACATGAAGCAACCAGAAATGTCATCACTCTTGTGATGGCTTTCAGCAGGGGTTTAAATCTTTCTCTCTCAATCTAAGGAATGCAGTGTTGCTCAGAGGAATTCAGACAATTACAAATGAGCATCCTAGAAAACACCACTTCTGGAATGGGAGCTTGCTAAAATAATACCAACTACTCAGAGACTTTCCCTAAAGCTTTCCCTGTGATCAGGAAGGGAAAGGGCAGTTAGAGATAATGAAATGAATTTGTTTAGACTCTCAGCAGGACCTTTAACACATGCTTTACTAAAAATGGGATTAAAAAAAATACTAGCCTTGGACACATATTAATTAACTTTGATACTACATTTACTAGTTGTAAAGGACTTTCAAAATCACCTTCAATAGCTCCATCAGTTTCTATACCCAAACCCACAGTCTCTTGCTACTGTCAGTCACTGGCTTGATAACACTTGGAATGTGGGAACATTTATGTAGTTCTGGGACATGAAAAGTAGAATGTAATAATGGAAGAGAAATAAAACCCTTGGCTGTGTTAAGAGATGCCATTTCTCTTCAGCTCATTCTGAGGAAAAGATACAACAGCCTCACTATGTGCATAAATGCATGTATGAGCACGAATCTCTAGGTTTAGTTACACCACTAACAGGAAGTAATTGGAAACTTTAAAGTTAATTAACAACCTAAACATCCTAAAACTACAACTGTTGTGAAGCAGCTACAACAGTTGCTTCACAAAAGGGTGGAGCTGCCACACATAGCTGTGGCTAGTCAAATGCTGTGAGAGCTCACAGAAACCTACGTGTTTTTTATTTCCTTTTTCTGTCATTTTTCATCCCTCTTGGTCACCAGATGCTGGCTGCTGTAGATAGATCACTGCACAAAGCAGAAGTTCTACAGAAAAGGAGTTTCTAAAGCACCCTTGTTGTATCAACTAGATCAGACAAACTTGCTTTTTTTTTTTTTTCACATTCTTGCTCATCCCCACACTCCCCAGGAAAACCTGTGTTATTCTAGATTAAATGGCAAACAGAATGATAGGAGACCCATGTCTAGGCTGTGGCAGGGAACAGACCTGGAATACTCACAATAAAATTGACAGACTTGATGGCTGAATGGATTTAAGCAACAGCTGGAATCTGATGAGTCTAAAATCACAAGTAAGCTGATCAGGAGAATAAATCTTTCATGGATTACATTCAATTAAGTGCTCTCACATCACTGAGAGGCAGCTAGACATCCATGCACAATATATGCTAAAACTAACTGGGTTCCAGGTTCACCCACTGAGGCTGAAAGGACAGAAATCTGGAGTTTGTCTGCCAGGCTGGGTATTGGACAGTGGCAATTAATGTGAAAAAGTGACCAACGCTTTTGTAAACTCTAAACATCCCTCCAAGGGTATCCTCTCTCCATATGCGAAGAGTGATTGTCTTTAAACTGAAGGTTTACATTGGGTATTAGGAAGAAATTCTTCACTGTGAGAGTGGTGAGACACTGGCACAGGTTTCCCAGAGAAGCTATAGATGCCCCATCCCTGGAAGTGTTCAAGGCCAGGTTGGATTTGGACCCTGAGCAACCTGGTCTAGTGGGAGGTGTCCCTGGCCAGGGCAGGGGAGTCGGAACTGGATGTTCTTGAAATTTCTTTCCAAAACAAACCATACTACAGCTCTCTGATAACAAAGCACCCAGCTCCTTTGTATTTGCTACATGTAACATGCAGGAGATGGACTGATTTCTAAAAGCTGCCACTCAATAAGAAAGGCAGCAAACTTTTATGCCAGATTCTTTTAACTATGGAGCAGAAAGTGGCAGAGCCGAGCCCACCACACACACAAAGGCTTTCACTCCACAGGCTCACAGGGCGCAGAAGCTGTGGGGTTCTCAGCAAATCTGAAAGAGCCTTCATGGTTGGAGATCAAGTCTCCGCAGTAAAACGTCATGAAACAGTAAAGGCAGAGAGGCAAAGAACTGAACTGAGGCAAAACAAACCAACAACTGACTAGAAAGACAGCATGTCTCTCGGGAAAAGTGTTTAATTGTGACTGATTTTATGATGCTAATATTTTTCATTCATTCCTTTCATTCATTTCTCATTTTTCATTAGAGGAAAGTTTTAAGAGGAACTGATTTCTTGCTGAAATTTCCCATTAAAAGTATGTCACAACAGTAATTAAGACATGACAGAAGGAGATTGTGGTGTGGGTTCAGGATTTATACAACAGTGTTAGAGTGAGAGCCCATGCAATTCCCTCTAACAAGGTCACTTGGGCTTGGATTTTGGAAGACCTGGTATAAGTTAAGCAAACAAGGTCCATTTTTTGGTTTTTTTCAGGGAAATCAGGTGCTTAATTTTGTCCTGTGCTTTCAGAAATTTCAGGCTTGGCAAAAGCAGCAAAGGAAACACTTTCCCTCATTCCAGAGCTGTGATGATGACAGGTCACAAACGCCCAGCTGCATCAGGGCTGCCCAGATGTAGTGCTCCTGTGGGGTGGCAGGACACCCTCCTGCTCCCTTCATGGGTGCTCCATGAGGAAGGGGCTCATGTGCTGCAGGAGCACCCACCTGGCTTTCATGTGCCTTTGTGGGTGTTTTTCCTCTCCTGATGGGAGCATGCACCTCTCCGACTGCTACAGCTGTCAATGGGAAAGGAAACCAAAGCACCAGAAGCCCACCTTTCCTTGATGCATAGCCGTTTGTTGGTGGGAGAGGCTCCTCCCTGTGAAACTCTGTCCAAGCTGCAAATTCACTGCACATCTCCAGCTGTCAGCTGGCCAGTTCACAATTACCTTAAACACTTTGACCCATACTGTGTCCTGAGTATCCATCAGGCAGCGATTGCTGTCTCAGACCAGTTCTGAAAGACTCCCCCTTGGACAGTTACTACATCAGCTACACTCGGCTTTGTTTTTCATTATAGCAGTGGCTTTCTGAGGCCAGATAGGGTTGAGCTCTGATGTCTGTCTTACAAAATCAACCCGTAACTCAAAAATTAAGCTCTGTTCTTTCAAAGTTTTTTCACTCCTGCTAATAAAATTCTGTGTGTCAGGCTTTCTTGACCATTACCCTGATGATTCTTACTAAGGTGGGAAGTCATCTAGTCATTCTCCAGGCCCACTGACAGGGACAAGATGCATCTGAGTCAACATAAGAAGCACATGGAGCACGCAGAATCTCTTTGTTAAACAAGAAGGTGCTGTTTTTCTACATAACTGCTTTCTTAACTAAAATCTCATTTTAAGCAGAGGCCACTGGCCTCTATTCTTCAAGGCATAAGAGTAGTGTGATAAAATCAGCACCAGGAAGGACACAGGATTAGAAACCGGGGTCAGGGAACAAGGATTTGGGAAGTTGAGAAGGTGTCCCTAAATCTCAGAATATGCTCACTTTCCCCAAACAAAAATCTACTATTTGGGTCTTGAAACCTGAGACTCACAATAGGAACACGAGCTCCGTCAAACCAGCCGGGTTTTCTGCAACTCTGACAAGGAATTTGGTGCAACAGCTCGTGAAAACAGGTGGTGAGTGTCCAGTTCAGACTGGGAAGTAGTTTACTACTGTAAAATTCCCATCTTCCCACCCCTTGATTTAAGAATTTCCGTGTCAAAAAAAAAAAAAAAATGGTCAGCTCAGCAAAGAGACTGAACTACCATGAACTAAAATGCCTTGTCTTTTTAATTGCAGTAGCTGTGAAACATACAATGCATCTTTAAGATATTACAGTGCTGGTAATATAAAAGAACTGAAATATTTGCCATTATCTTATCAAAGTATCATGTCTGCAACTTACAGGAATATTTTATGACTGGTAAGCCAGAAAGACTTGTTTTTTCTTTCTTTCTTGGGTCACATTCACAGCAATGCAAGAGGAAAGAATAAGCCCCTCTCTCTTTTGCAGAATTGATTTGCTTCATTAAAAGCCAAAACCCTCTTTCTCCTGCCAGCTGAAATAACTGCCTTTGTATCCTTAAGTGAAATCACTAAGAAACATGTCAAACAGAGAGAGATGTGTTTTTCCCAGGTATTCCTAAAGCCATTGAGTACTACAAGTCAGAGCTATGAAATTATACTGCACCACTACACGCATTTGTTTCTCTTCCCAAACAGAGCATCATTGTTCTTATTTAAAGAAATAATCCTCACAAAGCTGAAATAATTATTCAGCCCAAACAGCCCATAGCAAGTGAAACAGTCTTTAGACAGCTGTCATGGCTCAGTCTTCCGGAAGCTTTGATTTTAATGAAACTCATTAAGGAAAGAAATTAACAGAAATTAACAGGAAAATATCATAATTTGTCTTGTTTCAGAAAGCTTGAATGGAGACAAAAGGCTGTTTAACATTACATGTAATGTGACCAGTCAAAACTCTCTGTGTCGCTGAGTCTCGCAGGCTGACTAAGTCCGAAGCTGCTTGTGCTGCAGCTCCACAGTTTGGTGCAGTGAAATGAAAACAGCAAATGAGAACACCCTGTCTTTGGGCACTAAGGAGCCTGTCTCCTAAGCATCTGTACACCGTGTGCCCGTACAAGCATGCAGGAATGTTCGAGGTAATGAATATGCTACCTGTAAATATCTTAGGGTAATGAAAGATGAAGGGTAATAAACTCTCTGGAGGAGGAAACCATCTTATAGATAGTTCATGACAACTGTTTCTTTTCGCAACACTCTTCAATGGCCAGGAAAAAAAACCCCTCTTATCTTTTCAGATACATATTAGGTATCTAAGTAATCTCTGATTTCCCATTCAGAAGCACAAAAAGGAACATTCCACCATGGCTTTTAATCTGAGTGGAACTGACAGAGGAGCATGCGGTGTTGTAAGCAGCTCAGAAAGGCAGCAATAATAACATTGACACATCTTGGTTTAGTGTCCTCAGCCTCTGCTCTGGCTCTCGCTGGCACGCTCTCCCTTGACTGAGCCTGCTGCGTTGCAGCCTCATCCCAGGAGAGAGACACACACACCCATCCACAGCGTGGGACTGGCATCTGCTCAGTGGCTGGGCTAAAACCCTGCCCTTCTGCAACCAACACAGTTTTACCTTTGACTTTCAAAGGGGCCAGGATTTAGACTGGAGATAGTTGTGAAAAGGAAAGCCATGGTGCTTGGGAGCAGAGGGAAGCAAAAGGGACAGCTGGAGAGCAAAAGGGGCATGACAATCCACAGACCACATTCACAAAATAAAGTTTTCCCTGGAGTCACTATTTGCTCTTCACAGGGACCAGTGGTTTTTCTGCAGAAAACGATAACACCACTACGAATCTGCTGAAAGCACATATAAAAAAGCATTACCTTTTTGGCATTTGCCCCTTGCCACCTGCAGTGGCAGTCAGCTCCTGAGGCAGAGCCATGTTGTGCTGCTATCATATTATGAATCTACTGGCAAAACCAGCGCAGTAGCAGGGACACAGTTACTATAACTTCCTAGCACAAAGAATTTGTATAAATATATGTTAAAAGACAACTGCTTACAGGGGAAAAAAAACCCCCTTAGTTATATGGAATTTAGAAACAGTTTTCCTGTGTTTCCCTGTGGAATTCACAGTAGGTGTCAGTGGCATGTAGGAAGTGCTGGGGTCCATGAGGGCAGATACAGAGAGCAGGTAGGACAGACAGGGGAAGTCAAGGGAGTAATCAGAAGCTGTTGGCAGGAGGGAGACAAGGATGGGCACAGGAAATCAAGACTAATGGAAATGCTTCTGAGAGAAGTAAAAAGTGTTGGGCCTTCAGACAAAGCAATTCTTGAGAAACAGACAACAGCAGAATGACTCCTCCTCCAGTTCACATAAAGTCTGGATGATAATACAAGCCGTAGAGGATATGGAAACTGGATCCTATCCAAATGGCCTCAGAACAAGCTGAATCTGTCTAAACTGCAATCACCTGGACCTTCCTTTATCCCAGCTGACTAGGAATCTGTTCCCAGCTTTTAGTTAAATAGTTCTCACCTGACATTTATCCAAAATTGTATGCTGTTTCTAATCAAGAATACCAGCAACATCCTTCATACTAACATGCTTAAAGCAATGGTCCACTTGTGAATACAGCTGTTCAAAAAAAAAAAACAAAACTTACTCTACTGAAACCACTCGAGACAAACTGATTAGAATGACCAGAATTCAATCCCACAATTCTATACAAAATCTGGGAAAGTTTGTGAACTTCTACGTATTCTTTTAAACTTTCTGAAGTTCAAGGAGTTGAGGACAGCTACTGAAATATATCAAAAGAGAAAGTACCTTCTTACAGTCTCTCAGACTATTTTTTATATGCTTTTATCTAGTAACACTATGATGATAGACTAGGATTAAATTAAACGAACCCTCTTGCATTGTAGGGAAATGCCTGGATGACCTCCAGGAGGTTATTTCTGCCCTAACTAGCTCTATGTCAGAGCCATTTTAGGAATACAAATGAGTGGAGAGATTAGGAAAAGATGAACCCTGGATATCGGACTGCTGTGGGCTCGCCAGCTCTTTCTGAACTAGCAGCAGTGATTTCTTTCAAAAAGGAATCCCCCAAAATTAACCTCCTGTCACCTAGATTACCTTCCTCCTGGCTCTGAGAGAGCACTGCATTTCTCCTTCACTGGCACTCCTTCTCATGCAATGCATCAGACTATTTACTTAGGCCCTGAAGACTACCTTACGTGTCCTCTACCACACAAAAAAAATCATACATAAATGATTCAGGAGTACATGCTTTATCCATTCCTCCTGTTTAAAAACATGTAAGCCAAATGCTTATCACTTACTGCCACTCAGTTCAAGCTTCCTACTGGCTTCAGCCAGCCTTCAAACTAAAGGCTAAAGATGATCTGACTTTCCCAGATGTGGATGTCTAGCTGTAAACCCCATCACACTTCCTAAAAGATGAGGTGTTTACAACATCTAGGAAAATCAAATTGTTATGATGCAGCTCTTTATTCTTTGTTTTGCTTATTGTGGAAAGCAGAAAATATTCCACCAAAATTCTTTTGCTGTCTTGATTTGCTCTCATTTATTTTCGCATGTAATTCAATGCGTGTTTGGACCATTCATTCACAAGAGTTATTTCAAAATTGCTTGCACTTTATTAAGTTTCCTTTTATATCCTCCCTTTTTCTTATTTCAAGGAGGCCAAATATAATTTTTTCACCTTTTTATAAAGGAAGCCTAGAATCCTGCTGATCCTGCTCAATACCTCCACAATCAAAACATTATGTCCTTTAGTCTCCCACACTTTGTTTTTCTGCAATCCCTACCTCTAATTTGTCTGCTTCTGGAGTGACCATTCCAGCAGCAGTACCTCAGAAGGGTCCTGATGAACTGCTCTGTCTCCTGGTTTGGGAAGAGGATGGCACAAGTCTCTCAAATGCAGCTATGGCACAGAGATAGGTACTGACCCTCTTCAGCCCCTGCTTTCTCATTTATGAACCCCACTCCAAGGACAGCTGGGAGAGGGACCCATATTTCCATCACTACTCTGTCCTCCACAATACTCAGATAAGGAGGCCTGTCTGTTCCCTGAGAAAAGCCAGAAACCATACCAAGAAAATTGTATCAAGAACATAGAGCTTCTGCACATCAAAGAAAGCCCCTTCCCTTCCTATTTATATTGGAGACTTCAAAACAGCCACCTAAGCCTCTGCTGTCACTTTAGCTGTTACAGAAGAGCCTGTTCTTTGCTTTCAGACACATGTATTTTATGTAGCATGACAAGAAAACACAGTCAAAACTCTTCCTTGTGCTAGCCTGAAAAAAATGCTTTTCTTCTGTATTATAAAGAAAGAAAAGCTTTGAGAACTTTGCAGGCAGGTTTGTTGATGAAGTACTTTAAATACAGAGCAGAAAGCTTTCTTATCATGATTCTTTTCATGAGTTTATTTATGGGACTTTTTTTTAATTCTGGGAAGAAGAGCACATGGCTGCTGCACCTACGATCTTTCAACGAGATTTTCCTCTAGTCAACCTCAGTTTTATGGAAACATATTTAAACCAATTTCTATGGGACTACTTCAGTGTAAAACAGGGTGACCCCATGGAGGATTTATTTCTCAGTGTTCCTATTGTCACTTATTGCAAAAATAGCAAGATCAAACACAGTGAGAGAGTCAACTTTCCAGCAGGTATTGTACACACTGCAGCAGCCCATGCTGTAAAGTAAATGATGACAGGTAAAACACGAGAAAAATGGAAACACTCAGAGCACTGATGTCATTTATGCCTGGCAATTTGTGTGTGTGCATGCATGTGTCCTGGATGCAGGGGATGTTGGCCTGTTGGAGATAACGTCTATAAAACCACAGACCCACATTACACCTGGCACGAGGCTTGCTTTACCTCGGGAAACGTGCTATGACTTAGTGGAGGCTCACTTTTGCCTCTGACATTATCTGGTAGACAGAGACCTTTTTTCACAACCAGGCCCTATCTTGTATTGGAGCATCTGTGCCTAAGCACTGCCAAACATGTACATCCTTCCTGACGGGCCACTCAGAGCCAGCTAAGCCTGGCGAATGTGTTTGTGCGCGGCACTTTAGCAATACAGCACGCGCAAAACCTGCTAGCTTTCTTCCATAATATTTGCAAATTCTGTAACAGTTGATTATTTATACATTAACCCACAGACTTCATTTCTTCCATCTTATACCCACCCATTGTAGATGTAGCGTTGTTGCCACTTGCTCTGTTAGGCACGAATTAATGCATCAGAGCCGTGTAATTTATGCATGCTATTTTGTCAAGTCTGTTTGTATGGAATCTGCCTTGGAGAGGCAAGCTGCTCTCTACGCTGGGGCCAGAAATAGTATTAATTTTTCTTTTCTTTTGGTGCTGTGGATCAAGGTAACTTCAGAGCAGTCACCAGCAAATCACTGATGAGATGGAAATTGCAATGTTCTGTGGTTTATGCCGCTTCAGGTGGAGAAGATTTGTGTGCATGCAGAAGTATGACACCGGCATAATAGAAGAAAACCCTAGTTGGCATGGATATTCGGGGGATGCCATTATCAGTGCAGCCAAACGACCAAGGACAAAGCACTGATTTACTAAGTTAGAATATGACTGTGCTCTTCTAGGTTTCAAAAACGAGGGAGGAAACCAAACTGCCTGCCTTTCCCAGGAAGGAGTATTACAAGGCAGACAGCTTGTTCCACTTAAATGCGCCCCACTGCAATAACCGTATTACTTGCGAAATGAAGACACAACATACAGTCTTTTCTTAGTGCTTTACAATTCTCAGGTCAAGTGCTAATACATATTACAGAGCTCTCCCTGGCAAGTATTGTTAGAGCTGTCATTAAAGACCTCCAAAAGTCTTAGCTGTGCAATTGAAAATGTTTCCAAATCCTCTTATCCCAAACATAACAAATCTTTCTGTTGTTAAATCTGATGTTTTGTAAATTCGATACTACTTGGCTTATTGAGGGGGCTGGAGAATTTTTTTTGTGCAGTAACACAGATCTCCAGAAAACGAATAAAGCATCTCTGCAGCAAGGGAATAAGACGGATCTCTGGGAAGGGATTTATGTAGACCCGTGGAAAAGGAAAAATCAAAGACCACCTACAGTACTGTATGAAGATGATTCTAGGATTGAAAAGCACAATAATGCTACCCAATTACATCTCTGCCTGGGTCATGTGCTATGCATAGCAGAAAGAAGCAAGATGGCAGATACCCTGGGTTATTTTAATTAATTTAATCATGTGACTAATTGGTCTCTGCTGGGTTTCTGTGGTAACTGCTTCCTAAGTGCTGATGGGCAATTGTGTTAAATGTAGCTTGGAAACTGCACGTAGGGTGCAGTGCCTTCTAGAGAGCAAAGGGAATTGTACAGCTGTGTGGGGAAGGTGCTCCTGCTGGGGCACTGATTATCTCCGTGCAGAATGTCTACAGCTGTACTGTCCTCTTTGCTCGTCTGCTTCCCGAAGGAACACGCTTATTTGCAGAAAACGTGCTAGACTTTCTCCCTCCTGGGCGTGAAAGTAGATTTCCTGTAGGAATCTGTGAGGGCACACGTATGCGGCAGAGCACGCGCGGTTTGGAAACAAAGGGAGAGCAGCCAGAGCGCCGTGCGTGCAAAACTGAAATGACTCCTGCGTGCACAGCGTGAGGCCCTGCAAACCAGAACGTCTTCCTAGTGCTGACTGCGTTCGAGGGTAAATCCATTACCAAGCCCTGACACAAACAACGTGCGAAACTGGGTGGGTTTTTTTTTTCCAACTGCTCTTTGCATCTCTTGTATTATTCATGAAATCCCTAAATCCACACGGGTCATAATTAGCATGGAGTACTGCAAAATGGCACAGAGCTGCCTTCAAAATTGGCAAACATGAAAATGACTTGTAAAAGTCATTCTTTGCTTCACGGGTTGAATTTCGGATCACCACGAACAAGAAGTTGTCATCCTGTTGGATCCAGACTTACGCCCGTGTCTCCTCACATGATTAATGTAACAGCAAGAATGGAAAGATGATTAATAATAGCAACCTACATTCCAGCAATCACAATCACACATAAGAAATGACTGTTTAATGGGGTGGTAAGTTAAACCCCATTAAGGGCACAGAGAAAAAACAACTGAGAATCTCCTCTCCTCAGTACCTTTCACTGAAAAAAAAGCAACCTAAGAAAATATCCTTAAGACAATACAAAACATGCTGCAAATACAGAACATAACAGGGAACAGAAAATGCCATACCTTATCCTAACCTCGCCAGTGAAAATGCAGAAAGAGGATAGGAAATGTAGGAAGACATAGCCAGAGAGAGGTTAAAAGTTTGGTAGCTGTATTGTGAGGGCTAGAAAGGTTCCACTTAATAAAGCAAGGAAAAGGATAACGTAGAATGGTGAAGGAGAAAAAATGTGCATTACTTCCCTTCCCTGGGCTACTTCAGGATAAAGAGCTATCCAGCCTAACTGTGGCAGACCTGGGCTTTATTTCATTTAGTATACATTAGATTAAAATTAAAATACCTTATACAGCTCTATCAGCAAAAAGTTATAACTGTAGAGCACAAGTATCAAATTCCTCGTTTTTCCTGTTGTAATCCAACACCTGGCTTGAAGTTTGTGATTCAGTTCTCATCCTCCTGACATAAATGGAAATATTGCCCCTGACACTCACAAGACCGAAATACTTCCTTTGTTTTGAAACTGGTGGTCAGTATGTTATTGCATATTCCTTTCAGCAATTTGTATTGAGCTACTCACGCCTAAGTTCAAGGCTGAAGAAGCAAAATGCTCAAAATAACCACATTTGTTGTAAGCTGCCTTTAGGAAATAAATTTTAGGAAACAACTGACAAACTAGGTGATATGCTGTAATATCTCTAGTTGTGTTCTTTGGAAAAGTTAGGCATAGTGAAGCTGCTACACATTGCATTTCATGCTGAAATGTCCAGATATAATGAATTAGAGCTCTACATGACCCTTCTTTAAAAAGAGACCTTATTGTGTGAGATTGAACACAACCTCACATACTGCTTTAGTCTTTTTATAAGTCTTTTACACTTTTCCATATTTTCACCAACAGCAAATACTAGAAAATATTGACATTTTCAAAATACTCCAAAAGAGCAGTGTGGTGACACTGATAACTGCATTATGAAGGCTGAAGATTTTTAAGAGAGACTTGAGAATAACTGAAAGTGAGACAAAACATTTTCATTTGAGTGATGTTAAAAAAAAAAACTCCCCAGTAAGGCTATACCAAACCTATTGTTCCTCCAGACCCAGTAGGAACTAAATGGAGGTATTACAACTCCTACCTTGGGCCAAAATTACTGCTGATTCAAGTAGCCCCACGTTTTTTAATAAAGTTACGCCTGCTTACACCAGCTATGTATTTGCCCAACCAAATGGGACACGTCAGTTTGGATTTGGATTATGCCACAGAGCCCTTCATGCTTGCTATGCCAGCAGTGCAACCATTAGGAAGATGGGTCTCACCATAGTGATCAGCCCATTTGTTCATCTCATCTGGCAAACTGCAGCTGACAATAGCCAATACCTGAAGGAAGGAATGAAAAATATCTCATAATCTACAGACTTACAGGATGCATCTGGGGCTGACACAGTGGGCAGCAACTCTCATGAATGAGATTTGGCTTCTATTGCTCTTTCACTTGGTTTAGCTTTATATTTTGCTAATAATAATCAGTTTTATCAAACCTCTGCAACGACACCGTTTAATTTCAGTACCAGTTCAACTGCTACTCCAAACAGAGCACTCCTGTTTATTTCAGTGGCTTGTGGCCTCAGGCCTTTAACTATTTGTAACAGTTCAGTCTAAAAATGGGCGGTGTAATTTTGGGAAGTAATAACTCCTGCTGAATCTGGATATGCTATCCTTTCATTTCTGCAGGAGACAGAAAATACACGGAGGACGGTGTATGCATTCCCTCTGCCAGGGCCAGCTTCAGTGTTTACTCGTGTTTGCTTGTCCCAGCTTAGTCAGTCCCAAGCAAAGCAGCTCATTTCAGGCCCCAGTTACAAGTGTTAACACTTCAAAGTATTATACATCAAAACTGCAAAAGATGAACCTCTGGGCCAGCCCTCTCCTCCTTCTCCACAGCCTTATTATTTTCATATTCCCTAAATCATCTTTGATTCTTCTGATCACTGAACTCTGCATATCCAAGCTCTCTCCAAATCTTGCCACTCCTTGCTCTACCCATATTACAGCAGCCACCCAACCATCCTCCTCAACACTCCACCACCCCAGACCCTTGCCCATTTAACTACCATTATATCTGCATCACCCAACTTATTGCCCCTCTCCTATCCTCAGCTTTTGGCTGTTGTCTAGCTACACCCATTCCCCTAAGGTATTTTTTCAGGTTGTTTTTTTGCCCCCACTAGACATACTAATCCACTTTTGTAAAAGTACAAGTCGGGTTTTTTAATTATTTCTAATTCCTTCTGAGAATTATTTTCTGTCCTGTCTGGTATCTGCAACTCCTCATAGCTCAGTATCAGCTGCAGAGTTTGTGAACTTGTTCTCTGTTCTCTCCTGGAGATCATTAATGAAATATGAAACAAGAGCAAGCTCACGAAAGTCCCTCTGGCACTTCTCTATCCATAACCTGATATGCTGCTCTTTATCACCACCCTTTACTTTATTCCTTGAGCCTGTTTTCAGGCCACTTGACAAGTGTTCATATCCAAAGTAATTTGAATTAATCTGAGGGTAAGATTTCATGAGATGCCATTTCAAGTGCTTTACTAAATTTCGAATCCATTAGAACTTCTAATTTGCCTCCCTCAGCTGATTTCTGTGCGTGTGTACATACTAGCTGTGTTTGCTTGGCAAAACCTCTGTACTCCTCTGTTACTCCTTGCCCATATGGTATAACTGCAGAAAATGGGGATGTGGTTGAGTGAGTTTGTGCATTGAATATCTGCTTTTTGTTGGAAAATTCAACTTTTTTCTAAAAAACAATTAGTTTTTCTCAAGCAAATTGAATTAAAAATTGTATAGCACATATAAAAACATTCCTCAGCATTATAAAGTAATTTTTCCGCTGGCAGTAAACTCGGGTCCTTTGCAATGCAACCAGCTTCTTATTTAAATGTCCAACTTCCTATGAAAATGTGGACTGAGGTATGCTGCCATGCCAAAACGCGTTCACTGCTTCCATGGAGGGCATCAAACTATCCACAGACATCAAACAACACATCAAAACCAACTATTCTTATCCAGCAAACATGATCCTGAGTCCAAATAACTACCTAAATATCTCTATCTAAAAGCTGTTATGTATAAAAATTACATCCCAGCTGTTCTTTACAGTGTTAGCTACCTGCCAGGTCATGCCTAACTGTAGTTACTTTACTCTCCTGTTAAGCAAATTAAATAAAGATTATTTAGGAACTCTCATTTCCTATGCTCAAGAAGAAAGCAATCTGCTCATGTTTCCTTTTCTTTTTCTTTTTTTTTTTTTTTTTAAGCACCATACAAAAGACTTCCAAATTCTCAGGAACAGTTGCTGATTTTAATGATATATTGCAGATCCTTGTCAATATCTCTGCTGCTTCACACTTTTATTTCCTTAGGAACACTCGGCTGAGTACCATCTGCTCCTGGTGATTTACTGCTCTCGAGTTGCTGAAGTTGCTCCATAACTTCGTCCTAAGAGACTTCAATTTCTGTTATAAGGCCACACTCTGATTTCCTGTGGATAGCGTCCTTGGGACAGGAATTTCCTCACCATCCACTGCAGTGAAGATGGACACAGGAAATTTAATTTAGTTTCTCTGCTGTTCCAGTTTTTCAGAAGAGGTCAGAGCCATGGCTGGATGGGCTAGAGGCACAGGGGACTTACTGGTGGCTTTTTGTTTTCCACAGAGCCACTTTTTCTATACTTCCTACAGTGCTGGGTACCTACATCTTTCAGATAATTTCTGTGCTTCATCTCAGGAACCTTTAGTTATAACTGGTTGATTGCGTTTTCAAATTTTTTGAAGGAAGTGTTTTGTCTTAAAAAGGCAAAACATTTTAATTTCTGCTACATATATGCCTAGGACCCTGTTGGCATTTCCATCATTTAACAACCACACTTCCGATTTGGAAAAAAAATGGTTTTTTCCTCTCTTGCTGTGTGAAAAACCACAGAAACAATAGGAAAAGAGACCAGATGCAAAATAATTGAGTTGCATGTACACAATGTACAGGGCAAATATGCACAAGGCCTGATCTAAAGCTAATTACAAGCAATGGGATGTCACCCACTGATGCCAATGGAATATGGATCAGGCCCAAAGGAAGTACACAAAAAAAGCAGAGGGAGTTTTTTGTCTCATCTTTCAGTTACAGTAATCATAGGTGTTGTTTGTAACAGTAGTAGGTAATAAATTTTCCAGTAAAAGTGTGATTTTTAAGTTGACAGTGTCCCTTTAAGCTTATGCACTTCTTCACTTAACTATGCCAGATTTACTCTCCCCTTTCTACTTTTTCCTTGCTCAGAGGTATACATACCATCTGTGCATCTAATATGGTGTTCTTAAATAGCCTCCAGAGTGATTCAATGCTTCTTTTTTCCCCCTTTTTAAACTTTCTCTTGCTTAATCCTTTTCCTTGGTGTTTTAAAACCTTCTCTTTCAGAGCTCCTGGTCCTTCTTCTTTAGGATGAAGTTACCATCTTCACACACTGAAGTCAGGAGTACAGCTATTTGTTCTTTTAATTCTTGTGCATTAGTCAAAACTCACGGGGAGTTGCCTTATCAAGGCATTGATATTGATAAATTGCTCCTGCAAATGGAGGCAGGAGACTGAACCATTCAACAATAGCCAAAGTAGACCATTATTAATACTACACAATTAAATAATTCCAGCCTTTCTCCCCATAAATATTTAAATGTTGGTGCACTGTTTTATTCCCTAGATTAATCTTTTAAGACTTATATTTAGTTCTGGGAGCTCTCTTCCACCTAATTTTCAGTAGCACCATGCACCACAACTGTGAAAGCCTGGGGGATAAATTAAAAGTAATAACAGCTACTGAGACTGAGTTGTTGTTTGATTTCTAACTCAACAGGTTTCCCTTTTCATTTGAGACTCCAAATTTCAAGGGAAAGAAGGGCCACAGGCATACAGGACACTGCAGTGCTGCATCCATCTGTGTGGTAAGAGGAAAATTACTGGATTCAGCCAGTCTAATGGGGATGCTGAGTCCTCTATGGTTTCCCACACTCCACAGGAAAGCTGGACCAGGCTGCCCTGCCCCATTAAAGACCCTTCCTCTCACAAGGCCCAGAGAAGGGCCAGAGAGATGCTCTGCTCTGCTTTGCTTCTGACATTAATGGACAACAAGACAGCCACATCTCCCCCTCGTCCCACATGTGCCAGCCAAAGGACTGGTTCCTGCCTGGGCATCTCCACCAGCCCCTCTGTGTGACACAGGCAGGGTCTGGCCTCCTGCTTCTTAGGCTGGAGAGTAAATAAACCAAAATCATCTGAAGACACACACATGCTCCCCACCCCCAAAACCATCAAATACTTTATGACCGTTTCTAAATATTATTAAACAGATGAGTACATTTATTTTAGATACAAAAATGCGTGAAGCCTGACAATTCACAATATATGCTTACTTTCAATTTAAATTCAAATAGGTGAGTTGTAAATGCTTGGGTTTTTGACAGAGCACAGCTGGTCACTGAATTTATCTGGTCGCCAAGCGATCAAATATTATTGGAGAAACGATTTTCTACAGGAAAGATATTTTACATTTTCAGACTTTGCTCTATAAAACCCACCTCGTTCCTCCATCAAGTTTAACACTGGCACAGTGAGCATGGCTCGATTTATGGCAAGAAACTGACTTCAACTAACAATCCCCAGTAGTACATTTTCCTGTTCATCCAGCAGATTATAAGTTATACCCATTTGGCCTCTCCTAGCCTCATTTAAACTCACAAGGCCAGACTCAAGGTTAATGGGTGTAAGGGTTTCTTCAGTCTTCCCATAAACCAGCAGATGTTTGCAAACAAACCTAAAAGGGATGAAACTCTCCTGGCTAGAAGGGGCCAAAAAGATAGACAACATGATTTACTCCCTTGGTCTGACTCAGTTTCATCTTTGAATTTATTGCACGATTTCTACGGCTGATGGAGAGGAAAGTCACCACACTGGGAGAGTAATAGAGTGATTAAATACAGACCGTCAGCTGACAAGAAATGTCGCAACACCACTGAACTGCTGCCTCACCTGCACAAATTACTTCACCACTTGCAAAATGTGACAGCAATGTCAGCTCCTGAGACACTTTAGGACTAGAAATTACCTTCCACCTTCAGCTGGGCCCCTCAGGTTTTCTACTACTGCCCACCGTGTTACCCTGCCTGGGCGGAATTTTGCCCCGTTAATCTACGCTCTTAATTTCAATTTCCATATTCCACACATGCTTTTAGAAGTGTGTACGAATTGTATTGCTCACAACATTGTTCCTAATCCAAACACATTTTTGAAAACCATATTTGCTTAATTTTCATTTTCAAATAAAAATATATAGAGTGAAAAAAATATTCAACCTCCTTTTCAATATTTCCCTAAGTTAATGAGCTGACTGATAAATGAACAGATGCATTAAGGCAATAATTTATTCAAATGTCATGATATTTTTGAACAAACATTTAATATGCATTTCTTTATTTGCCCAGCTCATATTACTATTAATGATTGATGTGTTCATTAGGAAAGGGAAGAGTGGCACCAAATATAGTCTGTGCAAATTAAGATTCACTTTGGAGATCTACCCTAAGCTTTTGTCAGAATAAAGACTGCTCTTGATGCTCATTCTGTGTTGAGCATGTGGAAACAAAGCTGGAAGGTGCCTAATTTCATACAAAGCCAAAGTTAATCTAATGCACCCTGAGCTGAGACATGAAACAGAGGAGAGCAATATTTTTTTGAGCAATTGGCTAGCTCACATAGGTTGGAGCCAAAGGGGTTCAGAGGTAAAGTAAGCACCGGTGCATATTATATCTGCTCATTTTCTGAAAGCAGCATTGTTATTCATTTAAACGCTTTAATCAAAAACCCCTTGGTGATGTAAAAATGTCCTGGATGCAGACCATGAAGTCTTTCTTGCCAAACTTTTTTAAAGGAGCAAAATGTCTGTTTATCCTCTAGTGTCCTCCTCTCCCCTTCAAAAATTCATCCTAAGTGATTTAAGACCTCAGTAAAGCTCCTTAGTAACCCCCAGAAAAATGGCTACTGGCCATATTTCTCCCTCAGTCACTCTGCAGGTAGCAACTCCTTTCACTTCTCCAATACCAAGGTGTCAGAATATCTACTTAAATCCAAATCATTGCTCTAAACTGCATTCACCCAGTGCGCAAAAAAACTTAAAAGCATTTCCAGTCAAGTCCTAACACAATTAGTGGCTTTTTGTTGGACCATCTGTACGTAAACAAAACCTGCTTCTGGGAAAAAGGAAAAGCGCAGCCATTGAAGCTGTCCAGAACTGATGTGAGGACACCTCGCATAAACTGGTAGCTTTGTTTGAATCAAATGCCTGCCCCCCAAGAGGCAGCTGTAATTAGCATATTCATCTTGATATAACCAAAGCAGCCAGAGTGCAACACGACTGATGTAATGTGACATGGTGGTTAAAATTAAAAGTGAACACGCCTTTTAATTGGATTGGATACCTGCTAGTAATTCAGACAATGGGAATTTGATTCAAATTTATAGTATTAAATGGCAGCAGATGGACATTAAAATGTCCATTGAGTTTGCAAACTGACAAGCATGCTGGGTTTGCCAGATCCCTTCATTAAGTCACTGGTGGCATCAGTCAGGTGCTGCTGTCCATTTCATTGTTAGCAATGGCAATACATTTTGCTTTGCTGTGGGTGAGCAGCGAGATTTTCTGACTGATGGCCTCAGTAGGTTAATTTGGAATTTCATTTGCCTCTTCTAATCATGAAAAATCCTAGCTTTGGTATAGGAAAGCAGTTCTATGTGATCTCTGGGTTTAGCATCCTGTAAGTAACAAGGCCAGCTGATGACAGCAAAACAATGATGCCAATCTTCTTTCTGACCAATGCCACACATTTCTTCCACAGCTCAGGATTTTCTTAATATTTCAGTCTCTGTTCCAGGTTCGTGGTCACTATCTGCAGCCTTCAACCCTCCACAAACTTTAAAAACATCTTCTGAATGAGGTTATTTTCCTTATCCCTCCTTCTCCAGCCAGTTCCTCAAAGAAGTTTGCAGTTGTGCCCCAAGCCTGAGCCGTTTCCTCTGCAGACTCAGCGTCTCATCTGCATTCACTCATCAGCGCTCATTTATATCTCAACAAAGCAATCACAGCTATGGAGATGTTTGTTGTCTTTTTCCCCTCTACCTTCAAGCGTTTGCAAGAAACCTTTTTCATTGGCTGCGGTGGCAAATACACGCACGCACACAGGCAGATGTGCACACACAAATACACGCACGCACGTTCTACGCAAACCCACAGCAGCAGAAGCAACTTTGTGAACCATTTATTAAATCCTGCTTTTCTCTACAGCTCCACAGGACCATATATGGACAATTGCATGCAAAGAAGGTGGGACACCTGCTCCGCACTGACCTTTCTGAACACCTGATTAATGCAAGTTAAATCTCTAGGAGAAATAGATTTTCTATTCAGAGCCCCACGTGTTTCAAAACGTATTATGGAAAGGGAGTCTGAAGGAACAGCTAAGCTTTCTTTTTTTGGTCAGGGCATTATTTGCATCAAGTTGCTTTAAGCAATTTTCTGAATTTCAATGAATAATGATCATTTTACAAACTAAATTTTGTAGATGCATAAGAAAGAGATGAAAGTAGCTTTTTTTTTTGCCATTACTCATTGACTTAACAGTGAGATTGTTAAATATCTCTCATGCACTGTTAGGCTGCACAATTAAGCTTGAAATCAAGAGAACTTTCTCTGACAATCCTCAGTAATAATTCTGGGGAATGATAGCTGCTGTTTACTCCCGGTTTATAGTACGTGTTTGTATATAAATGTCCATATTATCACTTAGTGAGAGATATTAATTAACGAAAAAATTATGCAGGCAGGAGCACTAAAGCTTTATGATGTTGCATGCTCTTTATCATCTTTAAGTATAGCTTGAAAATGTGAGGAGTCGTCTAATGCAACAGAACTCAGGACTAAATAAATGTGTATGACTTCTTACAGCTCCATTTGATAATTCACATTCATTTTTGCCACACAGATGAGATAAAGGACCCTAAACCACACTCCCTGTCTGCACTACCAACACACAGTGTTGCCCATCACTATACTTCCTTTACAGGGAGAAAAGAGTCATCCTTGTTTACATCTTCATGGTGCTAAAGAGTAGTTTACTTTTACTTTTTGATTTATGCCTTTTTGTTTATTAGTGTGAATGAAATTGGACTGCACTGTAAACAGAATCATCTATCTTTCTTCCTAATAGGGAGGCAGTGCGAAAGAGGGACAAGGTCAAGTATAAAATACTGCCTAAGAACCTTGCAGTCCCTATGTCTCCAAAGTCTTAGTCAAATCAAGTAAATTATTCTTTAATATATCTGTGAACAGAGTTTACAACCTCTGTGAAGTCAGTCCTCATTCCACGTTTGGCTATTTGGTCATAATAAATTTGTTTTCTGACCCATTGAGTCAAACAACTTAATTTTAAAATTAATCTTTTCAGGCTTCAGACTCACTGGATCCAATTATGAGTCCAACCATTCCCTTTAAATTTCATATTCTGAAACTTGGTGGTCTAGTGCTTTTTGCCCTTAACATGACTCCTTGGTACTTAACTTTGTATTAGTTGGCCTATACAATTAAATCTAAGAAGGGAGCATCCAAATCTTAACCTTCAGTTACAAACATTAGTACCGAATGCTTGCTTTTCCTGCAATGGTTCCTTTTAATCAGTATTATTATACACAACATGTTGTCATTTTACAGTATTTGTTATGTGTATTTGACTGGGAAAACTGGACAAAACAGGAGCAGGAATGCAGATCTGGGTTATTTTTGTTTGGGGGTGGCAGTGGTGGTATTTTTATGTTCTTTCTAAACTGGATCTTGTCTAAAGACTTTGGGTTTTGCTTAATGGGGTAAAAGCCTCAATTTTTTGTTCATTTATCTCTGACAATTTAGATAAACTTACTCTTTTGGGAGAGCCTTCATAATTTCAAAACATATATATTTCTATTCTTGCAAGGCATGGCTGCTGGCTGATACAATTTTATATGGTCATGACTTCAAAATATCTGGAGCAAAATCTGGATTTCTCATGAGAAAAGCAACTTAAGGTTGCACCAGTCTTTTTCCTTACAAACTTCACGTTCCAGGCATGAAGCTCCCTGACAACCCTGGCTATGTATGGATGCAGAGGATACAGGGGCACAGCTTCTGGAGCACAAATACCCAGGACTCCAGCAGGACAAAAGGCAGGAAAGCCTGATGGACACCTCTGACTTAACTGCTTGGGTTCAAAATCTCCCAAGGACAGGAAGGTACCAGCTTATTCCAGTGTGTTGCTACTCTTGCTAAACCTAGTGCAGGAGAGGGCTGGGAAGGAGTTAGAAGTTGGGAGCAGCCAGTGCCCAGCTGATCAGGAACTTTCTGGAGCACTTTCAGGGCACTTCAGTGTAGGCTCATGTCAAGCCTTCTCCCAGCTGGGAATCTGGGGCATGCAGCACTGCAGAGTGCATTTGCCCTGTGTAGGGGAAAAGATTTTTTTATTGGGATGATTACAAAAGTTCTCATTCTGATCACAGCAACTGTCATTCAGGGATGGATAATACACAGCATTACTTAGTGCTGTTTTGAGGCATTAGTGACAACTAATTCTTTACTGCTTAAACAGTCCTATCATTTGAGGCAAGCACTTATTACAGCACTTCTTATCTAGGGAAGGGAGGAAAGACTGCTTAACGTGATCCATTAGGAAATTCAAGCTTTAAATAAAGTGACCACAAAGTCTATCAGCTCCCAGAAACGCAGCAGCTGTACATATTTAATGTAATACAACACTATATTGTGGCAGAGATCCACCGTTCAAAACATGCGTAAGGCAGGTGAAACGTGACTGTTTTGCTCTTCTGTTTGAAAAATGAGAAAGTGTGGAGTGGCATAACTCCTTAAAATACATAAATAAGCATTAGACTCATGGAGAAGACAGGTACACTGCTGGAATAGCGGTAACAGAGCAAAGGTCAGCAGTTAAATCTGAAATTATTGCAGCCTGGTTCTTTTGATCTTATTCCTCAAGATCCCACTCTGTTACTAACAGGTGAAGTGCAAAACAAGAAGCATGAGGGGTCTGCTGAGTTCTACTACGCCTGTCTTAAAATTTAACAGCAGCGCTTCCTAAATACTCCGTCCTCTGATCATCTAATGTCATAAACACACATGCAGCTACTGATTTCCCTGCCTTGTCAGATCCCATGGAAGTCCAGGT
Organism: Machaerirhynchus nigripectus; assembly: GCA_013397975.1. Taxonomy (NCBI): domain Eukaryota; kingdom Metazoa; phylum Chordata; class Aves; order Passeriformes; family Dicruridae; genus Machaerirhynchus; species Machaerirhynchus nigripectus. The sequence goes on along the minus strand of VZRQ01006119.1, from coordinate 1,486,100 downwards.
TCCACAGGTACAAAGAGAAAGAAAATTTAACTCACTGGCTTAGCTTTGAAGCAGAGCCAATCAACATGTTATTGGTAATGTTTTCTCACCATGTTTTGCCAAGTCCTCCCATATGACATTTTGTTGGTTTGAAACCTCTTTAGTGAATAATAGGACATTTCACTGAGATATGCTGGTATATGAAAATACTAGGAACATCTATTGTGTTTATATGTGCATATGTGTGTGTATGTATGTATATGTATTTACACACACATATAAAAATTAATGATTACAGAGAGGTTTCTGGATGGAAATATTCAGCATCTTCCAGAAGTTAACAGAGGTGTAGGAAAGGGAACCAAGGAAAACGTGAAGCTCTAATTCATCCTTTCTCATAACACAAGGACAAGTAGGCCTCCAGTAAAGCACAAGGGTAATAGATAATAAGTCAGGTTAAAGGGAACTTTTTCCTATACTGCCTCACTGATTGAATTCATGGTCATAAACTATAACTGAATCCTGCTACTAATGGGTTACTAGACGGTGGAAGTACACTTGTGCATTATGTTAACATGCATTTATTTTCATATACTGGGGATCTAAACCTCCTATTTCAGGATCTAAGCTGTAGGTGAAAAAGAACACACCAAGTTCTTTCATCTGCCTCTCCAAGGTTTCCCAAATTATCTTGTAGTCATCAGTTCTGGACACACAGGACCACCTAACCAGGATCACTGACAATGCCTCCATTACTACGAAGATTCTTATCCACATAAATTTGTGACTGGAAGTCACAGGAGCATCAGCTGACAGAGATCTGTATCCTGTCAGCCCAGAGTGTCTGAACTGTGCCTTCCACATTGTAAGGCACACTGAACTGCATGTGCATAAATGTGCACGTGTGCCCATGCACATACATCTGTGAGAGTTTATTTTCAAATGAGGAGCATCTAAGGAGCATGTATTTACCTCCTCTACACTTTTTCTAAACGAAAAGAATGTTAACAACACTCCTCACAGAAGACTCATGTGACTTTTACTTGCCTGTCTGCTCCAGTAGACAGTATGAGCTTGATTCTCCAAGATTGCCACTAAAATTCCACTCTACTGATTTTTGCAACCTAATTCTTCAGGCTTTTTTTGGGCAGGATGATGTGACCCAAATTTATAAAGGAGGTTAATTTGCTATAACATTGCATCTTGAATCTAGAATCTGTATGTATTTATTTGTTATTATGACAGATGTAAAAGACCAGATTTAGAGACCTGAAGTCAGTTTGAACTTGACAGGCTTGGAATGTTCTGAAGCATGAGGGTAAATGGCACCATTTAGGAAACCAAAATGTAAAGGGTTTTATAAATGGTAAACATTTCTAAGACAATAAAGTTACCCAAAGACTCACACTGTTAAGCATAAAAGGACACAGCTACTTTTTTAACAACTAAAAATTTGAAGTGTTTCTTCTCTATTTTTCTTTAAATGACATGTTGGAAATTCTGCTGCAGAAAAACAGCTGCTGAAGTAACCTAGAGGGCATTTTCAGGCACTGTGCTTCAGTGATTACAGCAATTTTTGTAGACATTCAATATTAGGATTGCTTTCTAATTTTAGATGGAGTTAAATTTAAATTGAGTAGGAGGGGTTTTTCACGTTACTCTAGATGTTCTAACATTGCTTACCCCAACCCAAAAACTGTATAGTGTCTGAATTTTGTAGCAGTGATAATTTATTAAAAAGGATAACTTTTAAAGAATGAAACTGGAGCTCACTAGCAGCAGTGAAAAGATGTCCACTATTGTGATGGGACTGAGACTTAGGCCCTAAAAGCATTTACCCACTGGCCATGATCCCGATGCCATGGATTGGGTGGCACTGTCATAAACAGCCTTTCTCTACTCTATTTCTTTGATACCTCCTCTCAGTTGTGTATATGTAGGAAGATCCTGAGACTCTGAGGCCAAATTTGGAGTCTTATGTTGATGCTTATTAGTATTTAAATTCCCTGACTCTCACAAAACCCAAGTATCAAGCTGAGAGAAACTGAAAGAAAGAAGGTTAGTAAAGGGCTGACAGTCCAACAGACAATACAGATGGAAAGTGGAGAGACTAGGTGAAACAGAGAAAAGAAAAGAGTTTCTATTAGATGCTAAATGAGACTCAGGCTGGGCCTGATTAAAGCCATGTCTATGTAGGTTACATCTTTCCTTATTTCTCTTACCTTGTTTCTCTTGAAATATGCTCTTCGGCAAGCTGCAAAGCACTTCTCGCTGCAGAAGCATTTCACTTCACTTCCCATACTCAGGGAATAGCGCTTGATTCCAACTTTCTGGCACCAGGCACACATTATTTGTACATTTGACACATCATCTTCTACAACAAAAATATAAGAACAATGTTTACATGAGAGGCAAACACCTTCCTCAGACATCTGCACACTTACTCTTAGATACAAACAGCACCGGCTCGTCTCATTTCTAACTCCCTCACTGTCAGAGAGCAGAACTGTGCCTGCCTGCCTGTGATCACCAGCTTCGTCCTCAGGCAGCCAATGACCTGTGCCAGCCAGGCTCAGCAGACTGGCAAAGCTTCTAAAATGGCTGGAAAAGATGATTAGCTTCAAAAATGGTGCACTGCTGAAAATCTCTGGAAATCTCGAGAACTTTTTTAGCACGCTTAAGAGCACACAACTCTTTCATAAATGAGTAACCAAGACTGAAGGTTTAGTGGGTATTGCTGCTTTGTGCTTCTTACTTACAGTCTGCTGTAGTGAGTCCCTGAGATGTTCTGCTCAGCAAGCTGGCGATAAAACACAGCCAGAAGGTGCTGCACCAAGGCAGGTCTCTAACACAAACCCTCTTCTAAATAAGAAGGAACATAAAACATCCCTTTTCTGCATTATATTGAAATAATGACTAGCATACAAAACAGGGAGCTTTCGTGTGAATTGAGCAGTAACAGAAACGCAGACTTGTGCAAGGCAGAAGATGCCGCACTGTGGCAAAATCTGCCAGGTTACTTTTCAGTCATTATGCTCATTGGTCAAATTTTAATTCAGGCAGAGTTCCTGAGCCTCTTTTGAGCTCTTCTCTAGTGTGTGTTACAAATGTGGCATGTAAAAAGAGCTTATTTACTAACGTGCAGCAATATCCTTGCGGGGTCATCATTCCCACCTCAGCTTCACAGACAACAGCAGTGAATAGCTAAGTCTACTAAACAGATCAAGTCAATAAGTTAGCAGGAATCTTTCTGACTTAAAATTCAGAATTCTTCAGTTCTTATGTCCAGTTTATGATACTGGATGACCTTTCAGTTACAGACAGAAGCCATTGTCTAACTTCTGGGAAAAAATATCCCTGGAGACTAATTGTTAAAGCAGTTCCTGGTCCATGAGCTGTGGAGAATTCATAGCTTAGAGATTCTGTCATGCAGCCATCCTATTTCCCTATAAAGGATTTGTTTTCGAAGCTACGCTGTCATCGTTCTGTAAAATTATTGGCAAACTAATTTTTAGCAGAGTGATTTGGCTCCTTTCCCTGACTATCATAACTCAGAACTATGTGCTGCATTTTACTCACCTTACTGGAATAAATATTGCCAGTTTAATAACTTTTTTCCCTTCCACGAATTGTGTTATGATTTACAGCTACAAATAAAATTCTACAATGTAAAATAATGACCTTTTAGTTTTAATCAGACTGTCTACCTTTAAACCTATACTTAAGGCCAAGTTATAGCACAGATTTGTGTTTAATGTATTGTATCACTTACCCTTCAGAGTGGGATTTGCCAGTATTATAAGCACCTTCATATACTGAACACGAAGGGAAATCAAAACAATTTGGCCAAAATTATCACTAGCCATCTATAGGGTCAAAAAGCCCGCCCTGAGCTGGCTGTAACATCAGCCAGGCACACAGGGTGCTGCTATGCTGCTTCTGCATGGGGTCATGACAGCTTTCTCTGCAGACTGGTCTTGTCCAGGATGCCAACTACTCCAGCACAGACCTAGAGCTCTCTCCTCCATTCTTATCCTGAGCCATTTGAAGTAGTTGTCTTTTACAAAGGCACCTTGATTCAGCTACTTTTGCACCGTAATAAACCAATTCCTTACAGACTGAACCTGCCCCTTTGAATGTACCAGGACAACAGAAGACCCTCTGAATCAAAGGAACCAGACAGCAGACTCTTGTTTCAGATAACAGTAACATATATTCCCCTACTGATAAGAAGTATTTTATCTCTGGAAAAGAGAAGATCTACCAGTGATACCTTTCTAATAGTCTTCATTTCTGGTGAGAGGAACTCTCATAAATGAAAAAAGAATATTACAGAGCTGAAAGAGAGTTCACTGGCAAAGTAGGCACTGAAGTACCTCTTTTTGAAGCAGGTTGGCTTGTCTGGGGCACAGTTTTTACACAGAAACACAGAGATGCACCACTGGGATTCTCAGGGGCTTTCATGAGTGATTTGATGGGGGAACACCTCAGCTGTCATTCAATTCCTGCTCACCGATTCACATGAACTGTCTCCCATGCATGATGAGAAAGACCCACACAATTACTCATTTTTAATTACACAGGCTCCCAGAAGCAGCTGCTTATATGGAAAAGCCGTATTATTCACTTTTCTGCATTTTTCTCCAGGCGGTTATGCAGGACAGTCAGGTTCAGTCCACCTCCTTCTACCAAAGACTTCCTCTAAGATACATCCTGGCAAGGTGGGGAGAGGAGAGGAAGAGGAGAGGGAGAGGGAGAGGGAGAGGGAGAGGGAGAGGGACCTTCTGCATCAAGTTGCTGTCTTGCCATGCCCTGTCCACCAGAACTTCATCACCATCTCACAGAGAATCCTTTGAAGCAGCATTGCTTCACTTGTGGTCCATGGCTCTGACGGTCAAAAAAATAGCAGAGAATGATCTACAAACTACTACTTCCAGCCACTGTCTGCACTTCCAGGAAATGATATGTGATATCCAGGAGGCATCATCAATTTTAGTCAAAATGGCCATCATTCTGAAAGAAGGAAGGGGGAAAGGGAGGGAAATGGTCTAGCTACATAGAAAGAACTTCATCTATTTCTCTACTCTACTCCTTTCTCACCCTAGTCGTCAAACAATGTAATGCTTTTCATTTCATGGTAACAGCAATAATAGAACTAGATGGCTCTTCAATCTAATAGACTCAGGAACACTGCTACAAAAGGATTAACTGAGTATGGCCACGTGAAGAAGCCAGGAAATAGCAGTACTTCAGAAGGGGGTTCAGAGTACACGCTTCTTGGGACAGGACACTAATACATCACCTTTTAAGTCATCTTTGCTCCCTCAGATGTACACTTGTCCAAGTCAATTTTCAATGAAATTCTAACTTTTTGTAATGCAGTTCATCAAGTGAAATAGAAAATATCCAGTATCACATGTCTGTGGACCATCAACAGGAACCGCGTCCAGACCAGCAGGAGGAAAAAATTGGTCTAAAATCAAAGCCTTTCTTTCAGCTACAAGTGAAGCTAAGAACAGCAGAGAAAGGAACTCATGCTTGGTACCTGGGAGAGTACAGAGATGTGCCCTATGGCCTATGGGTGTGGATGACAGCTGGGGACAATGATGAAGGTCCAAACCTGACTGTGTGCTTTCCTTCTTCATATCAGTTGTGGTAGAGATCTGAGTAGACCTTGTGAAAAGAACTAATAGGCATGTTTTGTTACAGTGTATTAAGCTTAGCAATCAAAAAAGAGGACTGCACCATTAGCAGAAAGTAGTACTTCATGTATTTCTACCAGCAGTGAGAAGCAATAATGAAGCCTCAAAACATTAAGACTGTGTGAAATAAGAAAAGACGGTCTTGGGATTTAAGTGCTGTCATCTGCTAAACAAAAATTGGAATAATCTGAAACCAGAAGTTTGTACCTTGCATTCCATTCAAGATAAAATTCCTCTCACTTTCTCACAGACCTTTGTTTTTCAAGGCCAAATTCTTTGAAAATCACTTTACCAGATTCCCACCCTTCTTTCAGGGAAATGTATCAAATCCCTGTTCCTAGAGTGCCCAGCTAGAAGAACTTGCTGCTAAGAGATCACAGGGAAGCAGGAAATTTCAAATCCAGTAGTTTAACACTGGTTATCTGTCTTCAATCTTTATTCTAATTTTTCCTGATTGGAATTGCACTAAGAAAGCTTCTCCACACTAATTATACCAGTATACATCGGCAATGTTCTCCTTTGCTCCTAGTCAGACTTTGCTGGTAGTCTATCTTAGCATATCTGCTTAAAGTAACATGAGCTCATCCTGACACCATGCCTACATCCATCATGTGAGCTCTCACTGGAGCAGCTCTTCTGATGAAGATCATTCACCATCAGTATTAGGACTCGCATAGCTATGCTGACACATGTTTGTAAAGTACAAAAATATCATTTGCAAGTCCTGGCACTGATCATTTGGAAGTGAAAGAAAATACTTTTTAATAACGGCTTTTTTTCGCCTCCATCTGGGCCTGCAGCTTTATGACCTGCTTTTGCGAAGTGTTTAGCATGTTCTCAGATCTGTCACACTTATGACAGGTAGCATGGGCACTCGTACAGGTGAGACAAAGAGGAGATGGGACTGACACAACTGAATAGTAACAGGAGGGCATTCAGCAGAACATACATATTGCTGTCCTCTGTAATTAGACCAGGTAATAGAAACATAAGTTCTTTCCACATACTGCGCAGTATCTAAATTTCCAGCCTCTACTTTTCTGAGTTCTCAACTATTCACAGGAAGAGATACTGTGGGAGTTACAATATTGTGTTTTTCTGCCTCTGGGTTGTGTCATTACAGGTGGAAGAAGTACTCCCTGCACCCACCACACAGATACTGTTCAGTTACATCTCCTTGTGGTTTTTATCCTGTGTATTTTTCATAATGAACAATGCAATAAACACGGAGTGTTTGCAGTGTTAAATCATGTTCCCAAAGGGAGTAGTTTGTATAACAAGATAAAATTATCACATTATAATAACTAAATATGCATCAGTCTAAAGCATGCTTCAATTAATCATCAAAAGTTTGCACCGCCTCTTTAAGTCTTAATTAAGCAGAATGTTTGGTATTTTTTTCCTTTCAAACCAGTGTGAAGGAGCTGCAGAAAATTGTTCCTCTTAAACCCAATGAGCAGCAGTTTACACTAATCGATCTTATATGGAGCCATAATATAAAGAGGTGGGGGGAAGTGAAGGAAGACAATGAGTACAATGGAGTAAATCCATCATGAACAGCCCTGGCTCTTTATCTAAGCAAATCAGCATGACCTACAGTGTTTAGTGCAATGTTCCTAAAATCACTACAATTCTGGAGTTAAATCCTGATCAGTTTACTAAGTTTTAGGTTGCAACACTCTGCTGTTTTGAACTAAAATGTATTTTCAGTTTTAACTCCAGCTTCAAAAAGTTGGGTGAAACTAAATGCAGCTACAGCTCTAATCCTGCATATGATGATGATTCAAGGGCAGGTACTTCAAAACCTTACTTTTCATATTTCCTTGCAAGAAATTCAGCAGGAGATACTCAGTTCTTCTGGCAAGAAGATAACATCTCTCCTGAAGGTGCTCAACCACAGTACTGTTGTGCAGAAGGAAGACCAGGAGGACAGAGTGGGACTGAGATCTCAAGTACAGCACCTGGACTGAATGAGCCTTTGTGAAACCTGTAGCTTGACTGTGGTTGTATCCATGATCTGATACAAAAAATATTTTGGCATCCCATCCCTCCTCCATGTCTCCCAACCAACCAACTCATCTCTGGCATGAGTTTCCTTCCACCACACTATCAGAAGCCATGTCTCTCCACTACTGCTTTCATCCACTTTCCTCTTTTTTTCTCTTTGCTGCATTCTACCTCCCCACACAGGCAGTTTGGATCCCAGGTTTTTTGGGTAGGGAGCTGTAATAGCCCGTTTACCTTGAGCTGGGAACTGCGCTCAATCCACTGGTATATATACATCTTTAAATATTTTAGCTGCTTCCACTATTACTTACTAATGAAAAGCTGCAAAACTTCCTTTTTTAAGACTTTAGATCTTAACTTGACTTGAGCATCTGCAGCAATAACAGTAAGGGCTCACTGTTTCCACTGGGACCTGCCAGGATTTCAGAATTGGATAATTCCGAGTTACCCGCCTGCTGCTCCTGAAATCCCAGATCGCCACTGAAGAAAACCAAGTAGCATGTATTCATATTTTTCATCCCAAAGTAGTTCCTGAGGTTGTTGATCCCAAGCAAGGCAGAATCACCATTACAGTCAATTTTCTTGCACCCGAAATTATTTACCAACTTAAACTAAAAAAGGTGAAGAAACAAAACTCCTGAGACATTGCTGCAGATCCCCTTGTGATATCACCTTAAGTTCTGATCCTCTAAACAGATGGGGCATGTGACAAACTTAGGGTACAAGAAGTGCCTTAAAAACAGTAATTACCAGAGGAAGATTAAAATATACGGCTGACAATAGAAAGCTTGCTGCAGCCATCGCTATGGAAATACCTCAGAGCCTCTACAATGCATTTCCTTTTAAGGACCAGTCTCTTCAAGTTCACTACTCTGCCAATAAAGCAAAATATCCCAGCCCCTTTTGAAAAAATCATTTTGGGGAACCACGGCCTGCCTACATTTTCTGTGCATGAGCTGAGGCACATTCTTATGCATAGTTCAGTAGGGACTGAATGCACAACACAAAAGCTGGCACTTAGGCAGGTTTTAAACACGCAAACAAAAAAAGCACCTATTTCAGCTAATAGAGGGGGAACTCCCTGTGTACTTTGAATATATGCTATTAAGGTGCATACATGGACTTTATAATTTTCTTTTTAGCACAAAGGAAACACTTGGCCCTCCACAGAGAGCAAAAGACATCAACAGCGGGCTAGATGGGGCAGGCATCCTGGCAACCACTGGCATTTAAAAACCCAGGCAGTAACAACCCTACGATCAGTGTAAATTTGATGATGTTTCAAACTGGAAACAAGAGGAATAATTTGAAGAATAGCAACTATAGGATTTGTTGCAGTGGTCTTTATCAGAGGGTGAAACCAACAGTTAGAGAAATCGTAATGCTGTTCAGCAACCAGAAGATACTTGTGAAATACTGAAGAAGGATGCACAGCATAGTAAAATTAAAGTCTCCTCCATATATAGACTTAACTGGATCTGATAGTGTGGACTTTACTTAATGAAGACTGCCACTGGGTTCTGCCTGGAATCAAACTTCTTGGTACTGTAGTCATAGATTCAATTCTTCAGTAAATTTTGACAGATGATCTTGGAATTAATTTTTAGTGGCCTCCTAACTACCATTTAAAACATCTTTTATGCTTTCAGATTCTTCCAATGCAGTTTAAATATTGAGAGAGGTTACAGCAGGCAGGCCAGAATGTTTGTAGGGCAAGAACTCTGCTTATTCCCATACGTTGAACAAAGTTATTCATCTACACTTGTATTTACAAAATCTCCTATAAACTTTAATTCTGAAGCAATGCTAAACCATAACACAGAAAATCACTCATTCCTTTCTATAAAATAACTAAATACTTGCTTTAGTATTTGAATCTGATATTTCTTTGCCAGCCTAGGTCACAGGCTGATTTTACACGGTAGTCAGCTCTGGAAATGCTTCTGCTTCTCCTTTAAGACATTTTGCCTCACCAGATACCATTCCTCCAGCCCAGTCCTCCTTCACTTTCACAAGTTTCTGATAACTTCTGGTACAACTCCAATCACTGTAATTTGGAACCTACATTATGTAGAGACAGTCATCTGTAGGTTGTAGGATTTACATCCTTTTTCCTTCTCCGAATGTACTCGGTATCTTGTGAAAACCTTGGGAGAAGCATTATTTTTCCCTTGTACTTTTTTCCTCTGTGGAAAGCTCAGTCAACTGCATGACATCATCCTTTCTGCCCCCCTTTCTACTGTGTCCCTTGGCAGTGACCTCCCCTCGCAGCACAGCATCGTAGGACGCCGGTTCTTGTTGGGGATGCTCAGAACAGCAGGCGCACTCTGTGCATCACTTGTATACAGGAGGCAGGAAAGGGAAGGATTTTGTCGACCCTCAAGCTCAAAGGATAGACCAACCAGCAGTTGTATCCCCCCACCAAGGCACTGCTGTGGGGATCACAAGATAAAATAAATCAAAGATCACTCAAAGGAATGGGAAAACTGAGACACCATAGCCTCCAGCAGGTGCCAGGGGAAGGAGGCAGCTTGTTCTCACCCACATTGAAAGAATTTTTTGCATTCTTCTTTGACTACTCTTGATTTCAGCCTTCCTTCATCCCAGGTAATAAGAGTTGTCCAAACTTGCCTGAGCAAAAGGGCAGAGTCACCCTAAGTGCCCTCTCAAATTTACTCTATCATTAAGGGTTCCAGAATAACAGAAGGTTTGCACACTACATACTAAGGCCATATACCCTGCACTAAAAATCTGGTGAGATTTTTAGTTCTGGGTCATCCCAGGCTATTGCATTTCTGTTCCTCGCTATTTCTATGCAACTTTTAAATTGGAAAAAACAGTCGACCAAATAAACAAACAAGAAAACCCACCAGCCTTCTTTACATTGCTGCGCAGAAAATAAGAACCTTCTAACACCAAGTAGAACTAATCCTAGAATCAGTTTGTTGCAATGGGCTGTACTCAAGACTATCCCTGAAGATCACTCAGAATCTGCTGCCAGGTCTAAACGTAGTTACCAGCCTGCTGGGCAAGATGGACTCTTATGAGCCACACAGAGACTCTTCAGCAACTCTCTGGAGGCTGCACTAAATTCTTATTCACTTCCAGATGCAGGTTGGATGGCTGAAGCTGGCTTATAAAGCCACGTCTGATTTGGGCACTGCTCGAGTGTGGTCTGTCCGCCTGGTGCTGCAGATGAGGGAAGAGCTCTTGCAGACAGCCTCTACATCTGAGTAACTTGCATTCTCCTGCTGGAGGCTTCCCATGACTGGATTTAGCATCCTCCACTGACACACCATAACCTGAGTCTGTAGACACTCAGTGCACCGCATACAGCCCATGCATCTAACTCAGCGTTTTTTGGGTCTAATGATGAGATACAGCAAGGAGAGAGTGCCTTTATTGGAGCTGTTCATGTTTGGGTGGTAGCACCCTAATGTTTTCCAGAATCATATAGGCAAATTGGAACCTAACAGTTCGTTTGACTAAAACAGAAATCTGAACAGCTTGAAGATAAAATTTTAGTTAGACTGCTCAAAATTATTTGGTTTTCAAATTAAAAAAAAAAAAAAAAACCAAAACAAAACAAAAACCACTTTACTACAAAGTAGGCATGAGGGGAAAAAAGGTAATTTTGTTAACTCTTCAAGGTTTAGCCTGGTCATACAAAATATGAATGTAGACAGGACACTGTTCAAAGCTTTCCAGCACACTCAAGGAAAATCTAATCTGCTGAAATCTTCAATGACAGCTTCCTAGAGAGTTTAGGACCAGCACTCCTTCCTCCTCTTTTTCAAACTGATAGCTGTTTCTGATAAAGAATCATATTTGCCTTCCTAGAAATCCTGTTTCCCTTGGCTTCCTGACTGTGTCTCTTCTACCTCTGCAATTGCTATGTCAGTGCACATTACAGAGTATCCTTCTTGTTTCTCTTCAGGTTTGTGCGCATCCCCCATGCTCTGCTCTCTCTTCTCCCTCTTACCTGTATTGAATCTTATCAGCAAAACTTATTCAACTAACAATTCAATGGATCTGCTTATCTTCTTCAGACCATTACACTCCTGTCCAAATGAGTACCTCAGCCTGTCTCTCTGACACCTCTTTACTCATGCTGACCCTCCTGTTCAAGATCAATACAACAAGAATTAAAGTCTTAATAATTTCTCCCTGAGTGCTCAGTCCATATTATTTGCTCAATAAGGATGGACTGCACCATCTCTCCTGTCCTTCAGGTTCATGATTTAGGTATCATTTTCACCTGTGGGCACTCCCTTCTGAGCTATACTTAAGTCTTGTAGATTTTTCTCCTGTACAATATCTAAAAGCTTTCCTCATCCATTCACAAATTCTGGATGCTAATTCTTAGCCTCTCAGTCACTACAGTACATTACTACCTGATGTTCTCTCTGGCCTGTAACATAACCTTGTCCTCCGTGTGTCCACACAAAATCTGCTGCAAAGATCCTTTTTCCTGCCCAGCATTTTAACCTTAAAGCTTTCTCTTGGCCTCTTTCTGCCTCTCTCTCCTGTCCCCTTACTTCATTTATCCACTCGAACGTGGATAAATGCTTTGGTGTTTGTGGCAGGTCAGTCATAGCCTGTCTGTCCCCCATGCTGAAAAAGTCAACCTTCACCTTATTAATTAATGATGTGAGTCTAATCATGTGTCTGCTCAAGTCAAAGAAGCACCTTTGTGTTGTTTCCAAAGTCATGCCCTGTGCTTGCGAGGGACTCCGAGAAAACATCCCCAGAGTTACTCCTGTCTGGCTTTGTATCACTCTGAAGTTTTCTGCTTTGATGTAGTGCCCACAAAACGGTGTCAAAGTGCAGTGCCAAGACCACTGCCTCGCACACTGGCTCTCCTGGCTCCTTTGTACTCCCTTTCCAACCAGTTGTTTCTTGCCAGGCTCTTCGGGGTGATCATGACTAGGGCACCTACGCCCTAAGATAAAACAAAACCATTACTACCCATGCTTATTGCAAATCCCACAAAGGTTGTGATTCTCCTCCCCCTCCAGTCCTCCCAAGCTTTGGTCTCTAAAACAAAGGTGAGATAAATACGCTCATCTGCTCAGAAGTCATGGTAATCTAGTCCTCATTACCAATCATGGGATAAAGTCAGAGGAGGCAGAGATTATGCATTCACATCTCCTGTGCAGGTGTAACAGTGATACTCGTTGTTAATGAATTAAATAAAAACCTAAAGGTGGAAAACACTTAGGAAAAGCTCTCTCTACACATTACCCTTAGAGGTACATTTGCACACAGGATCATATGTTGTAGGTGGACAGGCAAAGAACAGAAGGCAGTTGACTTGGCCAAGATTCCCTTGTGTCCACTTAACTACTGTTGCATTAATTTGTTTTTCTACTTCATAGTTCAATCTCCTCCTGCTTTTTGGTGTCATAAAAATCCAGCAACTGTGGCAATCTGCACAGTGCATGCTATAGCCTTGTGTTCACATACCACAAATTCAGCATTCTGGATTCATTCGTGACTCAGATTGGAGGGGAAAATAGCTTGGGATGGCACAAGCCCTTGATTAAAGCTTTAGGGCCAAATCAACAACAGCTGAGGATCCAGCCCATATGGCCTGAGATCTTTAGCTGTGTAAAGGCTGCAGGAATGGGCCCAAATAGCTTTGGTAATTAGCAAATATCATATAAAATAGATTGAAAGTCTTTGGCAGGGAGCGTGTATTGAGTAACATTTGAAAATTACTCATAGCATATTACATACTTCTTTAGAGATAAAACTCAATGGCATAACAATAATTTAGGAGGGGCAACTGCAGTCTATTACACGACTGACAACAGGCAAACACTTTCTTGGATCAATCAGTATTTTACAGCTACCTTCAGACAATGTAATGAAGGGCAGAGGTGACCATCTAACACCTGGGACCTGATCCTACAAGCAGTTCTGCCTCTGCAGAAACACCCTTGCACCTGGTGGCATCTCTTTAGCCCTGTGTGTGGAGAGCTGATGTTCTTGGGTAGGAGTTGCATTTCACCCTGTATTCCTCAGTCCCTTGGTCACTCAACAACCACAACACCACCCAGGGACATCCATGGAAGCAGGACTCAGCCTGCTCCTATCTGGATTCACCAATTTTCACACTGTGTGGAGCAGTAAACAATAACACAACAATTAATCACCCTGGTGTAGCCCTAAGAGCTCCTTTCACAGATTATGGTAAGCAGCATGCAGAGGGGAATAAATCATTTTTCATGCAAACTCTGAGGAATGTCATGTTAGAAAACCACTCCTGATAAAAATCTAATGAAAATGTAAAACATCTCAGTGCAGTCTCCTGGGTAGAGTCAAGATCATATTAAACCCCTGAGAGACAGCGATCAGGGATTTCAATGAGAATCGAGAGAGTTTTCCCAGTATGAGCTTGTTAACCTGATACAAAGACATGGTACTGATTCGATGGCTTCGTCTCTTTCACTGCTTCCTTCATGCAGCCTATTTTTAATGTAATAATCTTCCATTCATTTAGTTATAGACTTTATTCACCAGAACAAAATCTTTTTTTATTTTTCCTAAAAGCAAATGCTGTTGAAGTGTTGAGAGCATAATCCAGCATGAGGAGTGTCACAAGCAGAGCAAGTTTGTTGTCATTGCATTTGCAGGAGTTTTTCAAGAATACTAAAGTGACTAAGGCCACTCTCCCATTCGTTTTTAAAGTTCCCTGTGACTGGATTTGAATCATTTTGAAATCAGCCCCCTTGCTAAGACACCGTGATCCAGTAATCTCAGGATGTTGTCAATAACCAGTAACCATTTTCACATGTTCATTAGGATTTACCTGCTGGTGGCTTTATGAAAGGTGGTGGAATTAATGGGACAATAATAGGTACATTCCCGTGATCCTTCGACCCTGCTGGTGAGTCTGATAGTCCATTTCCTGCGGCAAGCCCTGGGTAGCTTGGGTTTATATTGTACGGTGAAATAACACTGTCCTCAGGTAATTTTGGTTTTGGCAAAGAATTTTCTGTAAAACACAAAGAACACATCGAACAGTATGACACATATATTTCTTAAATGGCCCTACATACTTTCACCAATACCTTCATTAAATTATCCTAATATAAGAATAGTGCACAAAAACCCCAGATAGTTTCCCTTTTAAAGAAATTAATACTTTTCATCAATCTTCAGAAATCCTCCATTTTTTTTCAAAATCAAACTCACCCTTTCTTTTTGCAGAAGGTAAAAGGTGGGATTATTTTGTCATGCATATCCTTAGTATGCCTGATTTAGTCAACAGCATCCTGCTCTTGTACTTCATTTCTACTGTTTGCATGATGATCACACTCAGTGTACTGTGACTTCACCAGTACAAGGAGCATGAAATGAAGAAAAAAAGATTTCCTATTATCTATAAATAATATGAGTAGTAATAATGGAAAGAATTTAAAGAAAGGAACAAAATATTGAAATCACAGCCAAGTGTGCATAAAATGATGACAGTTTTTATTCTAATTCTTTAATCCCAAATCACCTCAGGATTCTTATTTGTAGGAATTTCTCTAATACACCTCAGCCACAGGGCACGACTTAATTCTTATTACTCCCTCTTCTCCTGTCTCCCAGAAAAAGCAATGTGCTTTTTCCCCTCCCAAAAACTGCATACACTAAAAATTTCTACCTGCCACAGGCATTTGACATCTATGGTACATAAAACATATGATTTGTATCATGTGCCTATAAAAAAAGAATGTCACAGATTTCATCAAGCATAGACTGGAGCCAGTAATCATTCAGTAAAAGATGTATTTATTAAAACAGAAATAAATTAAGTGCATTACTACACAGGCATAAGTTTCTTCAAAGGTAGCTTAATGACATTAGGTTTTCAATGAAAAATAAATATTGATCACCAGTGTTGTTATAGAACTAACAAGCTGCAAACGTTCAATTTTAACACAGTTAGGTTGTTTCACCTTATCTCTAATTTTTCCCCCTTTTTTGTAGCCATCTGTCCCTCAGCACTGGTCTTTCTGGAGTCAGTACTCATTGCAACACTCACTGAATACAGTGCTGCTGCTGGCTATCAGAAAGAAAACCCAAACACTGCTGTCCACGAACACAGTGAAAAGTAGCACTCCAAGTGCATAAAAGCTGCTAGAATTTCCTCTCTTTACCTCACCTTTGAGGAACTCCTGTTGGATAAGTCAAGATGCAGCAATTTTCTACTCTTCTCCTCATTCTGATGACAAGCCCCTATCCATTCCCTGAGACTGAGGAGTCAGAAGGCAAAAACTGAATGACTGAAGAAACCAACAGGATCTCATCCTTTACATTTTGAATCACAAAGATTCAGCAATGTCTCAAACAAATTCCATCCACGGAAAATTTCTACCACAGTGCAGAAGACAGCATAGTACAAACATGGATGAGAAGCCTTTTGTGAACATTCACACTTGTTCCTACATGTGTGAATATTCCAATTTAAAATCTTCCAACATTTTAAAAAGTTGTAGGCCAACCAGCCTTAGTATGGGAAGCAAAAGGGTTCCTTAAAGCCACCCTGCTAAGAAAGTGTTCCCACCTTTCTCCAGTTGTGAGTAGTTTATTGATACCACAGGTACACATCTTTCAACTGACACACAAAAGGTATTATCTGTGAAGATATTTATCAATATATAACAATATATCAATATACCAACAGCAAATTTGATAAGTAACTTTCAGTGTAGCCTGTTGGCTTCCCCGTACCACAAGGTACTCTCAGATATTTTTATGTAAAGCAACCAAGACACAATCAGCAGAACACGCTTCACAATCCACACCAATTCAGACAGGTTGAGCTATTAATCCTTCTTTATGTGAACACATAAACATGAAGTCTCGTTACCTTTGAGAACAGAAATGTGCTGGCGGCCTTCCCCATCTGCTGAGTAGTTCCTGAATTCAATATCTTCTCCATCTTTCAGTTCTACCTTATCATAACCATACCAGCCAAGGAGCTCATTCATAGTGTTTTCAGCAAAGTTCTGAAAGAGAAAAATTACCTACTTATTTATGTAATCAATAACCATTTGGAAGGAAGAAAGGACTGCATAAATCGAACCATATCTGTGCCACATGAGGAAGTGTCAGGTTTGGCCCACCTCCTCAAAGACTAATGTTCATTTCACAACTCAAGTGCATAAAGTGAAATGCATTTAAATCTCCAACTGGCACATGTAATTATGACAGAGACTCATATGTCTGTAATTTAAAGAAAATGAAAAGGAGAGTTATTTATGACTTTTGCTCTGACATTCAATGTCAGAAATATTTTAACATACATTCCTCACACAAACTTGTCTGTGTTGCCATAAAATATTTAAGACTGCAGCAAGAGAATAACAGAAAACCAGGATTTTTTTTTTCAACCAGCAGTTAATCAATCTTACTGCACTACAGTCTTTTCAGCTGGAGCAGGTCACTGACACAATTACAGTTCCTTGAGGTGCCCATGAACCAAATCAAATAAAATCACAGCAGACATTTTTCCTCAGTTATAAGCCCTTGCATAGTTGAAGCACTTAAAGATTCTTCGCTGTGAAAGCATTTTACAATCATTTTTCATACAAACATCTCTTATATTTGTTTAAGAAAACCTTTCTCAATTTTGCCGTATTCATTTTCAAACCAATTTCCAAGCAGCTGTGTGGTTACATTTTATGTTTGTATGGAAATGCAAAGTATGGAACATGACTGTCATAACCCTCAATTTCTATTAAAAATACGTCCTCTAGGTCATGAGGCAAAAGTTTTTCTGTAGAAAATGCTCATTACTGGGCCAGGAGATTTAGTGGAGTAAGTTAAGAAATCTGCAGCCAGGCAACAAAGCTTTCTGAAACCAAATAGTGCCACAGAGCTCTACAGCTTATGGATTTAGGAAACTACCAAAGGAAACCAGCTAATGAATTATTGTGATGGCAAAGATCAGTTTAAAGTAGTATGACAACTACAAGACGAAACAAAAAAAGCCACACACAGAGCCTTTCTCTTTGATTTTTGCAGGTTTTTTTTTATTAACACTCTTTTAAAACAAACTCCAAACTTCATATTCCTCCAAGATCTTGACTTCTAAAATAATGTTTCTGATAAGCACCATCTCCCAGGACTCTGGCAAAGGAATAAGGGGAATACAACACCAATTCAAAACAAATGGTACATGTCAAATTTGCAGGTTGCCAGATTTTGTCTAGTCACTGCTCTAGCTTAATTTTTGAGTGGGAGAAAGTCTAATGATAGAACACAGCAATTCTCCAGTCATTTAAACAAATAAATAAAATTAATCAGATGATAATTGCTTTCGAATTCAAAGCTACAGCAGGCGCTGTGCCCCAGAACCTCAGAGCGCTGCACTGCTCCTGGCTCATTCATCACACCAGATTACATAGGTGTTCCTGTCACTCAAGGAGCACTGTAAAGCAGCTATAAGCAATAAACACAAGCAATTTGTACTCTTCCAAGAGTATCATCCATGCAATTATACTACAAACACATTTCAGGAAAAGAAAACCCAAAACAAAACCCCAGAGCAGACCCCTGAAACACCCATTTCCTTTTGGTTTTTCCCCGTTGCATATTCACCTTACCAACTGATAGAAGTCACAGTTCTGTGGCCGTCCTGTGCAGCCTAAAATTGCTGGAAAACATTCCATCATCCCACCTCTGCTTCTAGACTCAGCATTATAAGTATGATATCTGAACTATGACACTACTACAGTTTTCAATGAGTGCCGTGCAGTGTAAATGTGGCTAACAATTACCTAACTCATTTGAATGACGCAGTGTTGAGTTTTAAACACTAGCAAAAATGGGGTGGAATTTTTCTAAGTATTGTTTTTCATTGATTTTTTGGGTTTGGGTTGGTTTTTTTTTAGCTTTTTAGAAGACTTCTCTCTTAGCACTGAAGAGTCCCAGTGCACTAACCCTGTTTGTAACTTGTGGGAACCCAATAACAAAATGACCTGGACCTGGGGAATCAAATCTCACCACTGCAGCTCACCCAAAATGACCTGAAAGGGCTTGGGGAGGCCCAAAGGCAAGGTCAGCCAGCTTCCCTTGCTTTGCTAAATTTCAACTACGGAGAGACAGCCCTAGAGACTAATCTAGCAAGGTAGAGACCAGTTGATAAAGTCTTACTGACTTAAGCCCCATGCAACCAAATTAATTGAGTAGCTCTAAATTTTCCCCCTGTGGATGCTTTGTGTTTTATTTGCACTGCTGATCAACTCAGACAATGAATAATTTCTAATTACTTGTCAAGGAGTACGTAAGCAAGGCTGTATATATGTTTGGTTTTTCCTTTAAATTCATACGTGTATCTGTCCCTTCAGAATGTAGTAAAAATGATGGTTAGGTTTGTAATGGCACCAAATTTAAGTACCTTTCACATCTCATTTAAACTATCCATTGTAAGTGATGCACCAAAACGAACACTCATACTGACAAAAATACATTGGATTTCAAAATCACACACCACAGGGATTTGATTCTTTAATAAAATAGTAGATCAATGGGGTTTTTTCTACCAACTTCAACGAGAGTACAATGAGGTTGCATGTCAGCAGTAACAAAAGTAGCACCTTTTTAACACTGATTTCCCAAAAAGAGTGTCTAAGGTTAAAAAAAAAAAAAGAAAGAAAGAAAAAAAGAAAAAAACAATTAAGCCATTCTCCTTCATAATTTATCTTACTACTACAATGCTGCAGGTCACCTTAATACCATTCTCTCAGTGGCTAACAGCCAGAGCTTCCTTACACCACACTTTATACACAGCAGAGAGCATGACCCATCCTCAGCAAGCTGAGTGTCACACCTGAGAAATGTTTCTTTCCACACTGACCCTCTTGCATAGATGGATATCCAAAGAACAACGACATCACCTTCCTTCAGACTCCTGACTACAACACCCATTTGCAGTGATGTCTGACGCCCTGACAGCTCAGATCCTGCTGAAGCCGCGGCCCTGAAGCTGACCACTATTAATTCATTGTTTTCATGTATTTTCCCTTCTTCCATTTCAATGGTAGACCCCATACACATGGATTCAAGACATGGTAACAAGATGGGATTTGTAAAGACCAGTGTGGCAGCAATAGCCCAAACACAAATGATGAGATGAGATAATTTTTCTCTGTGTGAATGCAGGCGAAGGGGGAAAGAAGAAAAAGAAAAAAATAAGAGAGACAAAGACCAGTTCTTGGTCAAGCTAAGGAAAGGAAGAAAGCAAATTAATACACAACCTGTACATGCAGAGCAGAACCTCGTTTAAAGATATACAAGTTTCAAAGTCTTAGTGAAAGGAAGGGTGATGACTGTAACAGTGAGGCTTGAGAAAAGCAGGAATGTGGACTCAGTGTTGGAGCAGGAAAGCAGAAGCAGCAGTGATCAAGCAGGCTAGACAGGAGCCAGCAGAACTGCAAGATAATAAACCTGACAAAGACCAGGGAGGAGATGTGAAGGCAGGTGTGGATGACCAGATGGAGGATGTGCAAGGAGCTGCAATTCAAAGCTTCTGCAGGAACAGGACAGCAGAGGCATTAAGCTAGTCCATGCCTACTTTCAGACTCATTCCCCAAAAGGATGTGGAGTGTCTGCAGGATGAGGCTGCCACCCCAACCCCACAGCTGTGCCAAAGGGCTGGGATGGTGAAAAAGACTAGCACAGAGAGAAAACCTTGCTCATAATCAATAAAATCCCAGGTCAGCAATCACACTGCTAAGCTGGGATCCTTACATCCACTCAGTCCAAAGGGAGCCACCCCTTTAGGGACTCACAGATTTCATTGCAAATATACAGCACGGAGCCTAGCTTTACCCAGGTGGGGAGGCAATGCTCAGTCCCCTGTGGGGAAACAGAGACCGAGCCCTGATGCCACCCACAGTGTGGGTCAGCATCCCAGCTGAGAAGACACAGAAATCCTGTCCCACGCCCTTCCATGCTCATTCTGCCACACCATGCACCAAGCAGACAAGCTTTCAAGACCACAGTGGAAACACCAATCCCCTCTGCAGCTGCCAGTGCACCCAGGCCCTTGGTCAACATCCCACAGGAGCCAAACCTCCTGCTCTTCTCTAGCTGACAGAGTGCCATTACGGCTGCAGAACTACCAGAGCATTCACTATGGCTGCAGCACAACCAGCTCATCCCTGCCGAAGAAACTGGCCCGAAAACACTGAAGCGGCCCCAGTCACACACCACAGCCAAAGCCCTTCCTTCCCAATAGCAATTCAGCTTTTGCCCACTGCTAAGTCCCAAACCACTTATCACCACTGTGAGGCAATGTGCAATTTGCATGTTTTAACTGTATGATTTCTCTATTCTTGTACTACACAGAAATATCTTCCCTACTGGAATAGTCAGGATAAGTAACTGTTATGCTCATTGGTATTTCTGCTTGAATTTGCTTCCTATTCCTCTGAAAGCTGAAGAAGAGTGTGTTGACTCACTAGACTGCGGTTTCCCTCCTTTCTGAGTCTGACTTATATGGTAGGCAGTAAAAATATAATCACATTTATTCCCACTTTAGGATTCATTCCATCGTAACAGTACACCTACAGTTTGATTTTTTACATTACAATGCATCATTTCCCCAAATCTTTGATAATTAACACATTCTCAAGCTGTGCCATGCGTCTCTTTCCATCTTAGATCTCTTGTCTTTCCTTCTCTATGAACCTTATTCACAGGGGGCAAGGCCTGGCTTCACCAAATGAGGCCTGGCAAACACGGAGGCAGGAAACACAGGGGAGAATGAGTCTGTCAGACTCATTTTCTTCTAGGTTTTACTGCTGAATGTTTATTTCAGATCTGGGAGGAAGCATAGTGGCTCCATTCCATTTCCTTGCCTGCATAACCCGCTCAGTGCAGAGCCCCACAACTTCACTTTCACTGCATCAAGGAAATAAAAATGTTTCTATGGGCACAATACAAAGTTGGATCTTTTTTTCCAACCCTCACATTCTTTGCTTGTATATGTTGTTGCCATACTGAATTCTATGGTTTATGCTATCAGAAAGCAAAATTCCATGATGCTTTGCTTTCCTTTGTCCTCTCATGTACATTTGGTTCTGTATCACCCACTTTGTTTGGGGAAGCAGTGCCCTGTATTTCTGCAGTGCCCTGCCAGGTGAGGTTACCTGTGCAGACAGGCAACCCCTCTGCAGCCATCCCACAAAACTCCTTCCACACAGACTCCACAGAAAAACCTTGGTCTCCTGAAATAATACAATCAATAAAGTGTGTCTGCTTTTCCACTTTCCCACTTTCCACTTTTTGCTTTTCAGGAGAGAAGGGAGGAGTTTCCTTGGAATCTTCCAAGCACTCTGAGTAAACTGGCTCGCTCATGGCACAGGACTGCTACGCCTGCTTCACCACTTTCCTCCTTCTGACAGTAGTACTTTCAAATGCCGAATGGGGACTATTTAAACATGAAACTGAAAGATATTCTGATGAGTTTACTATTAAATGATAACAGATGGGGCTGCCCTAAGCTTTAGGCACCAGGAACAAAGCCCAATTTTAGATACAAATTAGTTATTGAGAATATTTAAAGACAGCAAACTCCTTGGGCACATGGAGCAGCCCTGTGAAATCACAACACAAATTAATTGCTTACCTTTCAACTGCTAGAGACACATGGATACATAGTCTCATCTGTGCAGGAGGACTTCCAGTGCAATTCAGAACTGGATGTAACCTCACTTCACAGCATTGCTGAGCACCTAGCTATTCCTCCTGAGCAACACTGCTTCCTGGCAGCAGGGTGGCAAACGGAAATAAGCTGAGGAGAGATGGATGGGGGATCCACCACTGTGCCTCAACAAGTGCTTTCATCAATTATTAAAAATATTTTGGTCTTAAAATAGTAAGTGGGTTCCCTGATGATGACAGGTTTGGATCTATGAGGTGTTCTGTTATTCACCAGCAAGTGAAAAATGGCACCAAACTGAATTTCAGAATAACTATCTGCTTCTCTTCCACAGCGCGAGGTGAATGCTACCTCTGGGAGAAAAACTGGAAAGTATCCTCTGAAGGAGGAAGGAGGACAAAAGAAAAAATAACTAGAAAATAAGAAAGAGTGGCTGTAAAGGTCACAGTGTAACAAAACAGTTCCTCGTGAATATATTTTTCATTGAAACATAATATCAGAAAACTGTGCAGAGTCATGTACTTTTTGCACACAACATTGTATCAAATTAAAATTTGCTATAACCCTTGTGTACATTAGGTTAGCGATAACAAAAATGTAACTCAATATCTGGCATAAGGAAAGAGCGAGCAACCTGAATATCCATCCAGTCATGTTAAAACCAAGCTGTGACACTACTGTTGGAAAACACCAAAGCAAGCAGTTAGATGTTGTGATCCTTCTCGAGTAAATATCTGACTGTATCAAACAGCAAATCTCGAAGGAAGTCTCTGTGATGAGGTAATATTATTGCTCATTCCTAGTGCCTTGAATTTGCTGTACTTAGAACAGACACTTGTACCAATGGCCTTTTTATTATCCGAAGAGGGGAAAAAAAAGAAATCACATATACACCAGCCCTTTTTCTTTCTGCTAGCAAAGGGAGGCAATTCGATCCAACATGGGCTGAAACCTGAGTAGGTCACTGTACACCATGATAAAATTCCCTAACCCCTGAGCCAAATTTCCCTGAGGGGGCCCTCCTACTTCTCCTTTACTTTCCAAGCTGACTTTTCCATTCCCTCTCTCGTCTTTTCCTCCCCTTCATCTCTTTCATTTCCCCTACCTTAAAGCCTTGATATCTGATCTGCTGCTGATACTCAGGTTACAGTTTTTACAGCTTAGGCTGTCTATTGCTGTATACATTCCTTTCTTTCTGCTCTGCCGTGATTACTTACCAAAGCTTATTTTACACTGGTCCAGATGAAAGCAGTTCAGATGAAGGGAAACAGTCAGCCTGTTTGAACATTACAGATACAAACCTACACAAGGGCACATTGTGCTCCTTCTGTCATTTCACTGCAAACATTTTGCACACTGTAACCAATTTGTTACATTAGTGTATTCTCTGGGTTTATTAAGAACAACTAGACATCTTAATTCATCAGTAAAGAAAAAAGGTAAATGATCACCACAGGACTTTAACTTTCTCAACCAGTCAAAAATTCAAATACATTTTTTTTCCTCCCCCCTCTTTTTCCCCTTCTTAGATGATAGCAGCCAACTGTCTTACTAAAAATGCATAGCATATATAGCATAGTTTACATTGAAAGGTGGGCTACGGAAGGTTCTGCCATCAGCTGTCTCACTCTCAACCAGAAATTACATGAAATGCCCTTTCTACCAGCCTTTAGTTTTTAAGTCAGCTGAAATCCTGAGGTTCCTAACCTTAAGCAGTTACCCATGATTAAAAAAGAGAAACTCTCAACACGAAGGTTAATGCCAGTGCTTCATACCAAAGCATTAGTTTAAAATTGTGTAATTTTTCTCCTTCACACAATGTTGTTTTTGTTTCTTCCTCACCCTTTCAGACAAACATCTGTTATACTGTAGAAGAACAACTATCTCCCAAACCGCTGAGTGTGCCTGCAGCCAAAGTAAACAAAACAAACCCAGAGGATCCAGCACAGTCAGCCTTTATATCCAGCCAGGATAACATTTCACATGTTTTGATTAAAATTAGCTAATTTGTAATTCTAGAACCTATGAAACTTAAAAGCTGCAATCCATATAGATCGCATTAGGCGATGCTCTGAGGGGCCAATGCCCTGTACTACAGACCTTTCCAGTCTTCAAAACTATGTGGGATTACAATGAGCAATGACTCTCCGGTGGCTGCACAGAGCCCTCTCCGAAAATAGGATGTGTCACATATCTCACAAAGAAAGATCCCACTCCTCTGGACTTGAAGCTACTACAGTTTGTTTCCAAGGAGATGCACCAACACATTATTTTGTTCGTGCCCCTAATACTACTCTTGTCCACATTTACACTTGAAGTGCACACAGAATCGTGTACACGCTCATTACACAGGCAGCAGGAACAAGAACGCCTGCCTTAGGCAGGAAAGGGCACCTAGCCGAAATTAGTGGTGTGCAAAAGAGGGGAGAGGGGAGGGGACTGTGCATTCCCGTTTAATTTTATATTGGGAGATCAATGTTCCGGAAAGCAAAGATATTTTCACTAGGCATCATGCATATTTCAACACTCGCCTATATAGTATACATACTATGTGAACGAGTGACATTTTCCAGGCAGTCTTCCACTTACAATCAGCCTTTTAATAAATGACATATTCAAATTAAATCTCAGCAGCTTTATCTCGTAGCCAGACTATGCTGTTTTAGTCACTTTTTCTGCGCATTTAACAACAAGTTCAGCTGAAGTCTAGCAATACATTGTTACCAACTTTGGGGAATCAGAGACATCAAACAAACAGACATGGAACAGACGTAAAAAACAGGCTCAAAAAATAGCACCGGTCAAGCCTGGAACAGCGACCTAATGATAAAAGAAGTTCCAAAATAGCGGTTTTGTGCCATCGCAGCCATCCCAACATCTGGAGCGGCCGCCAGAGCACAGCTGGACTGGCAGCGGTTCCTATGGGGCAGGACAGCCCTCCGCGCGGTAAATACACTTCCATCAAAAGCAGCCCTCGGACAAGCCACCTTCCAGCGACACCTCTGCGCTGCCATGAACCGCGGAGCGAAGCGGTACAGCAGAGGAGGAGGCGAGAGGGAGAAGGAGAGAAAAGGGGTCTCGGCGCTGAAGTGCGAGACCGATGCACGGCTCAGACCGCAACGTTTCACTTTGACAATTTAATTACACACTCGCAGCTGGCTACTGAAAAAAGGACAGAAATGCAGTGTTTAAAAGAGATCCCTTTCTTTTCCTAACTTTAAGGGCTTCCCAGCTACCTGAGGGGGTGGCTACAGAAAGAAAGCAAAAAAAAAAAAAAAAAAAGGCTCATCATTGGCACCCGAGGAGCTTAAAAGCCCAACGAGAGAGAGTTATTTTTAAAAAATAAATAAAGCTGGTCAATGAACAGGATTTGCAGCCTGTGAATTCGTCTCTGTTTGCAGCCCAGGAGGCGGCATCATTGGCACCCGAGGAGCTTAAAAGCCCAACGAGAGAGAGTTATTTTTAAAAAATAAATANGAGGCGGGGGTGCGGGGGGGGACCCCGCTCCCGTCCCCATCACAGGCACCTACCTTCATCTCCTCGTTGATCTCCCGCTTCACCGGGTGAGCCGGCTTCCTGCTCCTTTTATTTTCGGGAGGTCTCCCTTCTTTCTCCATTTCTGCCATTTNCTTCTGCAAAGAGAATATCTTTCTTAAGTGACAAGGCAGTGTGTGCCAACACACTGGTTGATACATAAAAACGGGAATAGATGTCATTCTGGCTAGATTTGCACCAAGAATTTCCAGCTGAAAAAAAGCCCTCTCCTTGCCCTAAAAAGACCTTTAGCAAATGAAAAAGTAGGAATAAACAATTTTACAGGGGTGGGAAGTGAGGGGGGAGGCGCCGCGCCGAGCACCGGGCGGAGCGGAGCGCCGCGGAGCGGAGGGGGCGGTGCGCACCCGCCCCCGCCCCCAGCCCGGGATGAGGATGGGGGCCCGGTGCCCCCCCCGAACACCCGAGGGGTCCGCCCGGCCTGTGTCCCTCTGCGCAGGCGACCCGTCCCGTCCCGTCCGGTCCCGTCCCGTCCGGTCCCGTCCCGTCCCGGGCCCGCCCCCTTCAGCCGAGGCTCTTCGCCTGATCACTCCTGTTTTTCCCTTTATCTGCGGCGGGGAGGTGCGGATGAACGGTTTGGTGGGACGCGCTTCAGCGAGGAGGTGCCGGATTACAGCACACACTGTGGGCGATACATTGATTATTCCTAGGCTCTGCTTTCCCGCTTTCCCTGGCAGTCCCTGATTACCCGATGCAACACCTTACGGCACGGGGGTGTCCATTGTTCCGATAGTCAAAATTGTAATCGTACGGGGTTTCTCATTATGACTGCGGTACACCTTAATATGATACATTTTTTTATAAAAACACCCAAACCCACAGTCGAAAGATAAACTGCGTTCCGTGTGGGCATGAGTAGGCTCCCCATAAAAATCTCTGTTTAGCCTGTCAAAGACAAGTTCGGTTTGCATACAACAATGTCTAATTTACATTCTCTGTTTCCGAAGCTTTAAATCACTGGCACTTCTTAGCGTGAAAAGTTGAGCACAACTTTTTCGTTTCGTTACTAAAATGAGCCTTGCCTGCCCGCCCGTCAGAGCGATTAGAGACACGGGGCACATTTTCCCCCGTGACTTTGAGAGTAAGAAGAAACGGGTATTTTGCACAATCTCAGCTGTTAGAGCATCGAGCATCTAGAGGTAAGATAGCAACCAGACTGAGCCTGTAAAATCCTAGAGCACATCCGCAGTGGTAAGGTCACGGCCGCTGCGAGGCGAAGGTGCTGCCACTCCCCTCGCTGCCTGAAAGAATCAGGCAGATGTTAGAAAAAACCCAGCCCTGACCGTTTGTTTTTCGCAGAGCAGCAGGACCTCGCAGAGACCCTCGAGAAGGCTCTTCTGACAGCAGAGTTGCAGAAGTTCAGCTGTAGCAGGGCTCATGCTGTGGGCTCAGTCCATTCCGTGCACCTCAGGAATACAAGGTCTGGGCTCAAACCCATCAAGCAGCAAGCATGAGAAGAAACCAAGGTTTATTTTGTTCTTGCTTGCAGTATTTTAAAATACAGTGATTTCTCAAACTTGTGGAAGCTAACATGTGACTGCAGGTAGCCTCCAAAGGATGGTGCTTTATAGGGAGGTTTCCCTCCTCCTGTGCCCCACCACTGCTGGCAACCTCACCTCTATGTTTTGCTTACCGTATTCTATTACAAACAAATCAGTACAGTTGAGCTCTCATTAAGTACAGGAGATACTCCCAGAATCTCAGTGTATTCTTTCACACAATAAGACAAGCAGCACAAGGGGAAGTTGCTTTTAAACACAACCCCACATGGCTCTCTGAAACCTTTGGCTGGAAAAAGCCAGCCAACCTCAGATGACTATTCTGCTTTGAACGACGACCACCTTGCTGATACATTAAGTCATTCTAATGAAAAAGGCAAAACTAGTTCTTGTATTAGACGTATTGCTAGTTTCGCTGTAGAGTGGATGGAAGAGTTTTAAGGAAAACCTTAGAACTGCTAAAGAGAGTATTGCCTCAAATGGTTCTTGTTCAGGGAAACATCACAGGACTACTTCTCAACACTTACTGTGTGTATTGTAATAAAGCACTGGCACTGTTTCACTGCATAAATTTAACAGGTCTGAGTTGCAATCTGACAAAAAGATTAATCTCAGACTCCCTGCATAAACAGAACTTGCTTTAATGTTGGAAGATACTTTAGAGAAGGTATTTGCAAGCCCAGGTGATGTGAATTGACTACAGCAGGTTACAGCGAGTAGACCAGAATGCATTGTCTTCAGGATCAAGTCTGTCATTCCAGTTATCCTGACTAACATCTGAAGGTTTGGCTGCAAATTGAAGCACTTCCCACCCCTCTTACTACTAGTTCTGAATGCTGATTCTCACTACTTGATCACCAAAAGTAGCGGCTTTCAGCTGCGGTTTTTTCACAGTATTTTTCTGAATGCTTTTGAATGGAGATGTGAACTTATTTCTCTTGACAGTAGGCTTGTTTTCTCAGCTACTTCTGGTAAGCTCTTTAAAAAGAACCGCCAGTCCCCCGGTACCTTGTCAACCACCAGATGAAAGCCATGGTCTTAAAACATACCCTGTTTTTCTCTGTATTTAATGTAAGAGTGGGACAGGTACAGAAGTTCTACCTGTCTGTGTCCTAATAATAATATCTCCATCTGACAGCAGGTTATTTCTGCGACTGTCACAAGTCCTACTTTTCTAGAGCTGTTATTACCTTTATATATTGCATATTATTACACTGCATATTCTTGGGAAGTTGTTCTTCTAGTGATAGCATATGGAGGACCATCAACTGTCAACACCGAAGTTCATGCATTGAGAGTGCTCAGACATTATCTGACACACATCAGAGGTACCGAAATAAGTTCTGGAAACCATCTAATTATTCCACCTGTTACTAAGGGGTAGGGAATGGCTAACAAAAAGGAACGCTTTCAGGTTTTAGTGGTAGCTTGTGAATTCACAAGGGGAGACAGAATACCAGAATCTGTGGAAGCCCACGCATTTGTCAGCCATACAATGGCATTGATCTGAACATCTCCAAAAAGCTACGAGAAAATAAATCTGCTATTTACATTACAGGCATCCCAACATAAGACACATTTACTGAACTGTAGCAGGACTACATAGTTTTTGTATGAAAACCTGTATTTTTGGTAAAGAATCCTTGTTCAGTAGTTCTCAATATAGATTCTGCAAACATCTTAAACAGGTGAATAAAGGTGACTGATTGGATCAATAGAACTGCTCAGATTTATTCCACCTGACAGAGATACCAGGGTATGTGGTATCGGTAAGCAGTTTGCAGCCGATTTCAAAGATGAAACCCTGATCCTGTGGGAATCAGTGAAGATTTTACTCCTGAGTTTAATGAAACCAAATTCCTTGTGAAATTTCCAAGGTGATTTAAAATCAATCTATAAGAATGTGTGCTCTCTCTAACCACAGTGCAATAGAGAAAGTCCCTCCCTGTCATGATGGTTCAAGGGTTTGAAGCTGGTAGGTTTTTTGGTTGCTTTCAAAATTGGGAAGAAACGATGGGATTCCGCCTTTTAGTGGTCTCTAAGTCATGGCAAGAACCTGAGCTTTTCCTTCTATTTCCCAAGCACATGCTTTACACCCAAGGCTCCATATTTTACCAAGCTCCATATTTTTGTTCTATCACGGATTTTTTTCCAGCTCTGAATTTGCACTTGGGTTTTTTCAAGCACAGTAATTTGGACTTCTGGAAAACAAGTATAGTTCATAAAATGACATGTGCAAATGAGTTGCCAAAAATAAATCACCCCAGGTTTAATTCATATTCTATTATTCATAGTCCTATTTATTAGTGTTTACATGTTTTAAAAGGGGACCTATCCACATACCAGAGCTGCTTTTTAGGTAACACAAAAGAAACAGTTTGCTCCAAGTTCTTCATTTTGGCCTTTATTAATGCGTTAAGTCGCTTTAATATTATTAATGAGCTATTTCTTCCCGGTTTTTGCCTGCTGGGGAGGAAGAGATAAACAAGCAGGCCTGATTTTTCCAGCTACTAAATATGTAAGCGGCACGACGGCTTCAAAGCGAAAGGTTTTAGAAGGCAACAGCAACAAGCGAACTGGTGCTCTGGGGGCACTCTGGAAACAACGTGACGGTTTCAGAGGCAAAATCGGGACAAGCGGGGTCATCCCCGGAGCCGCGGTGCTGCCCGGTGGGAGGCGGGGGCGGCGCCGGGCGAAGTGGCCGCGGCCCCGCCGCCCCCGGCCCGAGGAGCAGCATCCCCGCCCGGCGGCTGCGGCGAGAGCTCCCCCTCCTGTCCCGCTCCTTCCCAGCACGGTGGGAAACGCATCATGGAGCCTCGGACGCCGAAACGTGTTTAAGCACCAGTCTGCGTGCGATTATGCACGTATAAACCCACACGTCCACCCACACACACAAGGGGAAAGCTGAAGGTAAAAAGGGAGGCTGTTGTCTCTTTTTTTTTGCCAAGTAACAGCCCCAGACGTTGCAGGCCAAAGTAAAGGTGCGGCTCTTAACTGGGTTCTCTTAATACTGCTGATATTTTACCTTATTATTCCCTGCTTGCCAAGGTGTTCTCAGCTCTCCATCAGGTTGCTTGGTAATGCCAGTCACCGTGGAAAACATATGTCTATGCAGTCTTTCACCTGTATCCGAGGGGAAGCCATAATAAACAGCAATTTAAATTCAGGTATTTGGTTTGCTGGAGTGTTTAATTAAACAAAGAAATTCATTATGTGGGTTCACAGAAAAGTTCCGTTACGTTGATTTATTTTTTTTTCATTTGACTTGAAGTGGAAATGTTCCTCTGACTTTTTATGTGGCACGCTAAGATGATAGATTATTTACGCCATCAGAAGCAAATATATGCAGTGAATAATTAAAATATTGGCTCCCAATATTTTTTTAATAAGTAGACAGCCATTTTTGTACACATGGAAAACATATATATGAGCTTCTCTCTTGCTTCAGTTCCACCCAAACCCCACTTCCACTTCAGTGATGTTTTTTCACCCATACCTTGGAGAAGGGGTACATTCCACTCATTCCTGAGCTTGGACGAACGCCCACAGCATTACTCACACACAGTAGTGTCTGTAGATGCCTTTCTGCTGTGGATACTAATCTCAATCCAGAGTTTCCTCAGACGATTAGAGGCTGTTCTGCAAAATGTCAAAAGGTAGCCTTTCCAAAGCAGACACAGTATAGCAGTTGAAATGGGAGTAGTGGCGGCTTTCCAAATACAAAGGTCTGGAAATGTTTGGAGATATTTTAATATTGATGAATATTTCAATTTTTTGTGCTGCTTTAGGGTATCAGTGTCAAATCTATATGTATAAATGGCAAGACAGTGCCTTAACACTGTTAATGCTTTTGAAACTTCTGGCAAAAAGAGAAAAACTTTATTTAACTTATTAAATTATTAATAACGATTGCTCTTTTCACCTGAATCCTCACATAATTTGATAAACAGAAAGAAAAGTTAACTTGTTTCTATGATTCTTTGTTAAATACTTCCAAGTTTCCTGTTAAAATGCCTTTTTGTTTCTTGTTTATTTTCTTACGTTCCTTACAGCAAAAGTAAGCAAGAAGTCTTTAGCACGAGAGAACACCCACGCTATTAAAAATCAATCAATATTAAACCTTTTTAAAAGGTAGCAATGCATTAAAAAACAAATTAGTAAAAATATGCCCCGGACACCAGTATTGACTTTGGGGAAAAATCTTTATCATCTGTCTACTGCTACACTCTATCTATCCACTATGGTTATTCAGTGACTCTTCTGTGATGCTTTTGTATTGAATACAATGCCAAAAATCAGGTAGAGAAAAATAAAGGACCCATAGATGAGCAAAAAACTCAGACACATTATACCAGACTTGAACTTGACTGTGACAAACTTTGAGTTTGCAGCTTCATTATGGTTAAGGTCTGTACCTCAGAATTAAATGAATCTTTTCAAAAGAGATTTTGTGAGTCTTTTAAAGTTTCATTTGGTCCAAAACAGTGCTCTACTTGCTCTTTCTTATAGGTTGGTAAGAGCCTATACTAAGCCCTACTTCTGTGAGGGTTTCTTCTTTCGTTGGGGCTGACACCCAAAATGCTGATCTCCAGAGGCTGCTTTGGAGAAGGTCTGAGATACCGAGGCACCCTCCTACCCTGTGTGTGCTGTGCCCTTGTTTCTTACACACATCAAGAGCAGGGAACTGTCAAAGTCAGACGCGAAAACGGTGAGGGGTGGAGACTTGTGCACTCTGCAACAGTCCTAAGCTGTAAACCTCCCTCTGAGGTGAACTGAGAATGTTTACAGCCAAGGCATATTCATTTCTTCACCTATCATTTCTTGACAACGATTGTTTCCTCCCCTTCTGATTCTTTTCCTTCTCCATAGAGAAGCAGGCAGAAGTAGAAGAAGGAAGGCGTCTTCTTGTTTTTACTTTAATACATAGGTAAGTCTCCCAGAAGCTACAATGGCAGGAAAAGAGGGGGAAAGATTGTGTGGCATTGGGATACCGCAGAAAGTTCTCCCTTCTTTTAAACGCCATTCTTTTTTTTAATAGATTAATTTTGCTGGTTCCTGAAAATACTGGTACACTACTCTACAGCAAGATCTTCCTAAAAAGCATCCTTCCTCTTTTTGTCTTTCTGTGAAGAAAAAAAGAATTTTTTACAATAATGATAGTGGTTTATACATTTTCTCATAATCCTGTATTTCCCCTGTAAGCTTTGTTGCATGATATACTATGTCAGTTTAAGTAACATCTGTCAAGGGATGGAAAGCAATTGCAAGTTCTTTTCATTCATAAAGTCATTCTGGAGTTTCTTCATCCTTAATTTTCTTGTCATGCTTTCAAAAACATTACATCATTTTGTCCAAATTACCCCCTGCATTGCATATACAAGATACAGTGGGTTATTAATGTATTTCCTGGACCCAAAGAAACATGTCAAGGTATCTACACTGATATGTTCTAAATGATTTAGAGTTGGTAAAAGTTGGGCTTTGACATGTCATTATTTGACAATTACTCTTCTACTGCAGTGCTTGTTTTCCTGCCAGCATCTCCCCAGAATCCTACATGACATGTGACTCAATCTCTTGATCTTCTCAGTTATATTTACATTACTTTTCCACATTCTAATATATAATGGCAATGCCTTCACATTGATGTGGCGAAAAGTCTGTCAAAAAATCCAAACGTATCTTGGGGATGCATAAAAGAGATATATTCAGGACTAGGATGGGGCACCTATTTAGCAAATCAAACAATAGCTGAGATTGGAAGCGACCTCTGGAGATCATACAGTCCAACCTCCCTGCTCAAAGCTGAGCAGGTTGGTTCTGTGTCCAGTCATGTCTTGAATAAGTATGGAGACTCCATAGCATCTCTGGGCTGCCTGTTCCAGTGTTTGACCACACTCATAGTAAAAAAACCCTTTTTCTTATGTTCACATGGAATTTGGTGTACTT
Organism: Machaerirhynchus nigripectus; assembly: GCA_013397975.1. Lineage (NCBI taxonomy): Eukaryota > Metazoa > Chordata > Aves > Passeriformes > Dicruridae > Machaerirhynchus > Machaerirhynchus nigripectus. The sequence continues at coordinate 1,452,747 of VZRQ01006119.1, read as the reverse complement.
CAATTTGTGCCCACGTGCCTCTTGTCCTATCACTGAAAAAAGCCTGGCTCTGTCTTTTCTGCTTGCCTCCCCCCACTGAGGTATTTATACACATTTATTGTATCTCCCCTGGGCCTTCTCTTCTCCTCACTCAAACAATCCCAAATCTCTCAGCCTCTCAAACATCAGATGCTTCAGTCCCTTCATCATCTCCATGGCCTTTCACTGTCTTTGTTCCAGTGTATCCGTGTCTCTCATATTGTAGAGCTCAGACCTCGACCCAGCAGTCCAGGTGCGTCTCACCAGAGCTGACTAGAGAGGAAGGATCACATCCATCAACCTGCCAGCAGTGCTTTTCCTAATGCACCCCAGCCATATTTGCTGCAAGGCTGCACTACTGGCTCATGTTCAGCTTGTTGAATGCCAGGGTCCCCAAGGCCTTCTCTGCAAAAGCTGCTTTTTAGCTGCTTCCCCACCTGTATTACTACAAATGTTGTTCTGATCTGCATGCAGGATTTCACATTTCTTTGCTGAAATGCATGAGATTCTTGTCAGCCTATTCTCCTGCATCTTATTAAATTTGTTTTGATTTATGATCTTTTGGGTAATTAGTAATACTATTAGCTGGAAATATTTTCTTTTCATGAACTGTGTGGCTTTTCCTAATTAAGTCGTGCATGTAACATTAATGATAATAATCTATGTCTCTTACCATAAGCAGATTTTGCTCAAAGACAGTCCCAAGAATCCTTCTCTACAAAGGCAGGATCTTTTGCCTTAAAACATGATCAATGTATCCTTCACCATCCAAGATTCTTGAAGTCAAGTGTGATTATCAATTTCTTTTCACAGTGCTACTGGTTAAAGCAGAATTGACATGTTCTCACCACTCCTTTTCAGGTCACCAGAGGGTGTAGATGGGACACAGTCACATACAACTTCCATCCCTTCCAGATGGCTCAGCAAAGGCTTGCCACGAGACTTCAGCTTTGGACAACTTCTAGGAGCAGAGGGTCAGGAATGTCATGCTTACTTCAATTAGCATGTGTTGAAACCCTGCTCACACTCATGGCAAACTCTGCCATGCTGGTGTTTATTCTGAATATCACTAGAGGTTCACAGGTGCACCACCATTCCTGCAAGCTCAGGCAGCTGTGGCTTGCAAAGCCAAGGCTCTGTATTATTTCTTCTTCATGGCTGTCAGGACAACATGAGAAGTTGCCTGCTGCACACTGTAAGTGTGTCACAGCTGGTGTCTCTTGAGCCCTGGTGAGAGGACCTGTAGACTGAGGTTTATGGACTTTAGCCAAACTGCCAACACTAAAACCAGGTCCAAGGCCAACTCCAAAACCTTGCCACCCATATCATTAGTTGGGGTCTTCTTGTCTGTTGTTAACTAACGTTACAACTACCAGTTAGTATTACAGCTATTTCACAGATGAGAAATCATCAGGAGAGAGATAAAGTGACAAAACACATGTACTTGAAGAGACTCATGGCCTCAACTAGAACTCAGCTCTTATGCCTTGTAAGACAGTCCTGTCACCATTAGAACATGTAATCTAACCTTCTTGGAAAAAAATGAAATGTGAGCCTCCCTTTGAACCAGCTTGACTTTGAGCTCCCTCATGAAACACCAACAACCTTTGAAAGAACACAGGGATGGCACCACTGACAGATTTTGCCTCAGCTGGTTGCAAATAATGTTATTTGAAATAACTGCCAAAGCTGTAATTTATCAGACTTTTTCACAGATTCCACAAAAGCAAGGAAATTCAAAGTTGAAAGGCTTTCTCCAGGCAGCACATGCCAGGCATTTGTGCATGAATTGCAGCAGGGGAAACGATATGTTTCTTTTAGAGCTGTTGTTGCCATCATGGAAAGTGAACAAGCATCTGTGCTTTGGAAATCAGTGGATGGAAGGTGTTCTGTGAAAGGCAGCATGTGGGAAAGCAGCTTAAAATGGTGAGAGTGTACGAAAGTAGCAGGAGTTCTGAATGCCACTGGGGAGAAGAAGTGGAACAAGGCTGACACATAGAAAGGTGGCGAGAAAGCAAAAAGAAATGTGAAGAGGAGTACACTGAAGGGAAAAAACCCACCCACTTTTGGCTAGAGAACAGGTCTGAACAAGTTCCAAGAGAGGAACAGAGAAAGAGAAAAAATTATAGGGTAGATAGAAAGTGTATCTGTTAGATGATTGTGCAGGTGAAAATGTAAGCTAAAGTTTTGGTGTTTTACTGTGGAAACAGATACAAAGCTGAAAATCAGATGTCTCAGCAGGACTCCTGATATAGCAAACCTGTACATTTATAGTATGTGAAACCTGTAGGATAATTCTCCTCTGTAGCATTTGCCACTGATTCTGAAAAAAATGCGAAGATTCACATTTAGAAATATTTAATTAAAGAGTACTACTTAACCTTAAATCACCATAAGTAAGGGTTGCACTGCCAGTCCTAAGGTTCTTAATTTCACTCCAGGGCTGACGATTTCCTGTGTCACTACACTGTGAAGCTGAATCCAGAGTAACAATTTAATACTTGAGTGCCCAGAGTCAGGCAGATGCTTTGCATAAAAGTGTTCTCTTGTGCTTGTGGAGTGCCTGCAGCTCCCCCCGAGAGCTGGTGGGTGCTAAACACCTCTGAAAACCAGGTCACTGTCACTCAAGAGCACAGAAAGCAACTGAGGTGCCAAAGTTTAAGACTAAACTTACAAGTAAGTGACATCATTGTGGAAGAGTGTGTCTCTGCAGGACTGCTGTGCTTTCAGTCAGTTGAATTTTGGTGTGTGATAGGTATGCATTTGTAAATTAGACGCCTTTATAGCTTGTAACACCCTCCAGAAATTAGGATAAAAGAAAGAGGGCGGTAGAGAGGAAAGAAGGAAGATGAGGGGAAGTAGTGAAACAGAAATGGATGGAGATGTTGATCAAGATTCTTTTAGACTAGTTTGGGCATGCCTCATTGGTTCTGAATGCAGATAGGAGGCTTAAAATAAATTTATGAAGTGGGGTTCTTCCACATAACGTAATAAAATGGGGGAACACAGTGTCCACAGGATGTGTTTGGAGGGAAAAAGGTCTAAACAGCTTCAGAGAAGAGCTTGGAAGAGCCAGACTTGGAAGATCTGAGAAATAGCTCCATTTTCATTTATTAAACCTGACAGACTCGACAGAGCATCTGGCTCAAGGAGACTCCAAAGTGCAGTCAGGTGGGAGCTGGGTGGACATACCATAGGACATATTTCTCCATATTTGCATCATTTCTCATTCTATTGCCTTAATAATTTCATTCTGGCTCTTACGGGAGACAAGGTGTACTACTTTAAATGTTCATCTGACTCAATGCTCTCGTACTCTATTTTGCATTAGTAGCTTATGTTTTCCCTTCTATAGGTTACTTAACTGTGCTGGCCTAAGTCAATTGTTCTTCCTCTTGTCCTCCTGCAGCAGTAACTATGACTGCTGTGATGTCCAAATATGAACCATTTTAGAGCATGTACTGAAGAGGAAGGCAGGCATTTTAATTACAGGGATTAAAAGGAGAACAGATGCGAGTGAGTCGAGTGCTAGGTAAATATAAATGCATCGCCCCTTGTACCCTGAGAGTCATCGCTCTTTGTCTCCAACAGATTGACATCAGGATAAATTCAAATGCAGAGGGAATAGTACTGGAAATTACTTATTTTTAACAGAAGTGTTTACCTAGGCTGGGGTAAAGTGTACAGATAGCACAGTGTATTCAATAGATGGAGACCTTCTTAATTTCCCCAAAGCCATTCAGTCAGTGCTACTTAAAATACATTGTTTTGTTCAGACACAGAATTACGAGGATGGATTCAAATGGTTTAAACTTGAGTCTTCCAACTCAAATTGAAAAAATATTTTCTTTATCATCCATGTTCCTTTTCATATGTTGAGGCTTGGTTCCCAGACTGGCATTACTCTCCATCTGATAAGGAGGCAGTGAGTGGGCACAGAGGTAGAGAAGTCCCTTTGAAAACTGTTTCCTCCAGAGCTCTGGGCTTTAAAGTTGATCAGTAAACAGCAAGCCAGTGCTGAGTCTCTGGTGCAGAGTGCTCGTGCTGTGCAGCACTGCTCAGGAAGTGGGTAGTGGCTTTCTTGGGAACTGGATCTTTCAGGCATGTTTCAAAGGGGACTCATAAATAGAAAGGTACAGAAACCCAGGTGGAGGTAACAAAGACACTGGTGACTTCTGCAAAGTTTACTTCATAGGAAATGTGCAGCCAGCCTTAGCTTCCGGTCTAAGTAATAAAAAGAGAAAAACAGAAAAAGGTGTCCAAACCCAGGATAACCAGCAGAAAAAACATTTAGAGCTGTATCTACATTTTGATTATGCATGTGAATAGCAAGCAGCCAAATATAAATAACACTTCATAAATTACATATATTTAGTCCCTGTGAAGTAAGCATTTTAACCGAGAAATGTTTCCATTTATTTATTTAAATCCACGTAAAATGTGCAAATGATGTATGTTTGCCAGTTTCCTGGCTGTACTATGATTTTAATCCCTGGTTTCTATCACTACCTGATAACTGTTTCATGATTGAGAGTTTTTCAAACCATTTTTCATCTAACATAAACATCCCTTTTTTTTATTTCTGCAGGATACTCCCAAATCACATAATCTTCTCTGATTTTAAGGGATACTGAGATGGAACTCACTGGAAAAAAATTGATAGAAAATCTAGAAATTCGTGGGGTGGGGAATTTAATAGAGGGTACATGGGTAAGCTTTTGTTCAGCATGGCTGTCATTTCCTCTTTGCTGCTTTTCACTCCTGTCCAAACCATGAATTCCTTAGGCAGGAGACCATCTCCTTTGTTCTCATTTTGAAATGTGTCTAGTTGGAGTTTTCTATTGTTACTAATGTTCAATTAAATACAAATAATAAATAGTTAATGGTCTGCCGAGCTGTAGTGGTGGAGCTAATCAGCTGAGACTTCGTGGTGTGGTTAATGATGGATTAGGAATGGGGGAACTGATAAAGCTGAATATTTAAAGACTAATATCGTACAGGATGATGGATGTTTTGTCTGCTTTGATTGCATATGACCAGAAACTAACAATGTGCTTATCTTCCTCCTCCTTCTTCTGTAGATTACTCGGCTCCAAAACATTGCTGTTCTGAGTCCCTGTCCAAATTCCCCTGAGTGAAGCACTGCCCATCAGAGGAGATGGCCTGAGAGGCTCTTACAATTGAAACTGGGTGGGGAAGTTAACAAACAGCGACTCTACGAAGGGGGCGCGTTATCAGCTGCACACTCGTCTGCTCCTGTTCATACTCAGCTTGCTGAAATGAAGGGAGTTCAATTGATTTTGCTTTCTTTTGCAGTACTGACTGATGAGCCAGTGAGGAGGCAGCTGCGTTCTGAGGGCATGTGGCACAGGAGAGGTTTGTCCCACTGCCTGTGCGGCACTGCTGAGACCCAATGGGAGCTTAGGCTTCTCATCTGTGCCATGCACCGATGACTGTTGTATCCCTGATGAGCTACTGTATCCCTGAGTCTGGTGTGCAGAGTGAAAAGAGTAATACACACCTTCTCTGTCTAAGGATCCCCGTGTATCACAGCTATATTTATTTGTTTCGGAAAAAAACTTAGGCATTTGTAATCATTTATTAACCAGCAACACACCAAGTTCTGATATTGGTATCTCAGTAGGTATAATTAGGCTTAAAAAATAATACCTCTAAGTGTCAAATTCTGTCCAAGGGACGTGACTCCTACTGAAACCAACTAATGCTAAATGATGGTGTTTTTTCAGTGTCTAACTATAGGATCAATACAGCCTTCGCCCTTGTCAGTAGTTCTGTCAGCTGCTAGGAAGACAGGCAGCCTTGTAGACAAGACACAGACAATGAGGTCAAGAGAAGTGGATTCTTTTCTCAGTTTGCCTCAGGGCTTTTGCAAAGCCTTGGACAAATCACACAACCTCTCCGTTAAACCTCCTGACTTCCAAAATGGAAATGATCATAACTGTCTGCTTTCCCAGGATGCCATGGAGTAAATCAATTCTTGGGAGGAGGGAAAGGGGGGAACAGGGGTGTGTGGGAACAACAACTACATGGGTGCTTTGGAAGGAACAGACATATTTCTGTTCACTTTTATTTTTTAAACAGTCTTAGAGCGCACCTGGGATTTAACATATTAAAAAATTAGGCAACACTTAGAAGATTTGGTTATGTAGACAGGTTATAGTTACTACGATATATTAACATTGCTAGTCTCCTTCTCCTACAGATATCATTTATTTTGGATAAGGCCAGGGCAACTATGAAAAATTGAAAGTTCAAATGCTCCCAATCAAACGAGAGTGCTTTGCAATTGTTTTGCTTTAGATGGCAGTCAGGAAAACATCTCTACGTTTCATGTGCTAGAAAAGATATCCAGAGCTGGCATTAGTAGCGGCTTTGATGTATTCTCTGGTACATTGGTCCAGAGCACGCTGATGTAAACAGAAGTGTCTCTTGACCTGTCATCTTTGTTCTTCAAGTTTGATATTGGCCCCCTCCAGTGGCTTCTCTCTCCTCCTGGGGAGGCTTAAAAATGTCAATTGATACAGAGAAAAAAAGAGTTTCAGTTTTCTTCTCTGATGAAGACTCTAAAGAAATAGACATATCTATTGTACAGTCACTGAAGCTCTTGAAATAGTGTGGGTTTTTCTCTCCAATCCTGTGGGCAAATGAGCAAAAAAAAACCCAAAAAAGCATGAGGTTTTGTCCACAACTTATATTATGGTAAGTTCATCATACTTTTGCTTCTGATGGGTTTTTTTTGAGAGGAAAACTGAGAGGCTCTGTTTCAGAAACAGGCAATGCAAACAGCAATGACTATGGGTAAGTTGGTCCATCACTGCCCACTATAGAACCCTGGCATTTGATGTCTGTAACTGTCAAATATCAGCTAATTTGTAATTATTTTTTTCCTATGATTGGTGTGTCAGCCTGAAGCTGATTTTTTAAATAGTTCACTCAGTTTGAAAAATGAGGTTAGCAAAAAAATACATTCTCCTTGTGTTAAAAAATATCATTGGGTTGCATGACTGAGAAACTCTCCATGCTCTAAACCTCAATTTTGGTAAAGGATTTGGCAAGGATTTGGTGGGTCCCACCCATGGACATGTATGATAAGAAGAGCCCATTAACAGGATGTAGGCTATGCAGACAAGAGGGTGATCGGAGGGTGAAATGAGAAGGCTGTGACAAGATTGAAAGAACAGTAGCCTGTAGGGATGGTGTGTGGGACGAAAGCAAAGAAGCGAGGAGATTGGGAGAAAGAAACTATGAACTTGGACCAGGAGTCAAAAATGAACCACTGAAGTAAGCCTCTTAGGTTGGCAGGAGAAGGGAAAGGGATGAAGGCACTGGGTTGAGAGTGAGAGACAAAAGGCCCTTAGGTATTACAGTACAATCTTCTCAAAGAGTCTCTGTGGTCAAGAAATAGTAATAAAAAAAAGCTGGAAAATGTCTGAAAAAATGTTTGCTTTATTTCTCTATCAATTGCTGCTTTTAAAGAACATCAACCTACTGCTGGTGAATCCTGAGGAAGCCCTAGTGACAGTGTGCAGTGTTGTGGATATCAAGGGTCTTGCCCTAGTTCTAAACCATTTGGACTTAGAAGAATTTTACATAAAGAGTGAAGAGGCACTCAGTTTTTTAGAATGTAAAACAAAGAACAGCAATTTTAAAAAGTTAAAGTCTCACACATTAAGAGATGGTAGGTTTACTGTCCATAGACCCCTAATTCTCCTCAGTTTATACGTATTATTTTAAGCAGACTTTAATTGTATAATCATGTTAAGTTTTTCACAGAACAGTAACCACATTAGGTGCAAGAATGGATACGGCTGAGGAAATGAGTCAAGGAACTTGTCACCATTACAGGATGAGGTGCCTTGGTAGCTCCTCTTAAGTGCATCCCTCCGGCAATTTTCATTAACTTAGGCTTTCTGCACAGAAACATGCCACTGCATTCTGTCATTTCTAAACTGTGTTTATGAGCTGAAATTCCCTATTTAGCAACAGTTTGTTCTGTGACACCAGCTAACTAAACTGCCTCAGTGGCAGCTCCTTCAAAGCAAAGCTTTATTCTGTCAGAGACAGGCAGCACAGAAAGCAAAGACTTGACACCAGAAACTTAACTCTTAAGTCACCTTTCCAGTTCTCATAGGTTTTCTCTAATCTAGTTTTTCCCCTCTCCATTGGGAGAGGCCACTTATGAGAAGCCACAGGCATGTCCAGTCGTTGTTGACTCCACAGTCAAAGCCTTTCCTTAGGACAGTACCTTTTACAGTTTTGGAGTTGTCTCAGGTGTCAAAACAATAAACATCTTGTCATTGCTACTGAATGAGGGTATTCCTTTTTAGCAGCTTCTCCCTGGCAACTCCAAGATTTATATTGTGCTTTCCTGGACATCTTTCTCTGTGATGGAATTGTTTTTTATTTGCATCTTCTTTTACAGTATCCTTCAATGTGACTCTCTTTAAATCACATGGAATAATGCAAACAAAATAAAGGGACCTGTATCTTGTATTTCCAAATATAAGAAATGTAACACCCTCATTTTCAACATGAGTGTAGTCAACAGGACAGTTTTCTCCTCAGAACTTTGCCTGATTTGTTGCAACAAAACCTTGAAATTATAGAAGGAACGGATGTCAGTGATTGTAAAGACAGAATATATCCTACCCTTGCTGAAGTACCTGTGGGTGTGAGGAAGTTATTTAAATCCAATTTCTGAAGATGGCCAGTGGCTTTTCCTCCTGTGAGGCACAGAAAATCCATACTCTGAATTCACGGAAGTTTTGGGGGCAGGTACCTGCAAAGAGACATCAGCAATTGCTGTGCTCAGAATTAAGGAAAGACTACATGATATACAGCAGACCACACTGTAGAATTGCAGGACCAGAAGTCTTGGGCACTCCAAATTAGTGCTCTCTTTTAATGTTCACTGTTTGGTTGTAAGTACCTCCTCAGCTCGCGAGGAGGCTGCTCATAACCCCCTCAGCTGGCTCACAGCAGATCACCGTAGAACAAAGCTACAACGCAAGGCAGAGCATGCAGTAAGTAAGGGCTGTTGATGCCATGCCCCAGACAACTCCGGGAAAGAGGCAAAATAGAATATCCGTACACTGCAATCATAGAAGTATAGGATCATCAAGGTTAGAAAAGACCGTCAAGGTCAGAACATCAGCCGTCAGTCCAAGCATCAGACCAGCACTGTCACCCCTCAGCCACATCACCCAGCGCCAGACGCAGGTGCCTCCTAAACAAGTCCACGGCTGGTGATTCCACCACCTCCCTGGGCACCCTACCCCAATGCCTGACCACCCTAACAGCGAAAAACTTCCGTAGAAATCATGACTGTGTAGCTAAAGACTACAGGCCGAACACTTCAGGTGGGACCCTGACCTCTCTTCCCCGCTGGTCCCTGTACGCAACCCTGGGTGCAGGCAGAACACATCCCGCTCTGTGGGGCACCCCCAGCCAGCCAGCCAGCCAGCAGCCCGGGCCAGGCGCGGGGAGGGCTCCCCCTCCAGCGGGACCCTCCGCCATGGCTGTGGGAGGCGGCAAGTACAGACGGGGAAGAGAAGCGGCGCCCCGTTACCCCGGCGCGGTCTGAGGGCGAAGCGGAGCGGGAGACGCTCTCTGCCTCGGAGCGCCCGTCTCCAGCCCCCGCCCCGCCGCCCTCGCTTTACGGCCCGGCGTGTTTTGCGACGCCCAAGATGGCCGCCCCCAGGGCACAATGAGCCCGCTCCGGCTGCCGCCGCCGGGGGGAACGCGGAGCACGGGCAGGGCCGGTTGGGGTACAGCCGGGGCGCTCCTCCGGCAGCGGGATTCGTCCGCTACCGCTTGGCGTGTGGAGCCCCGCCGGGGCTCGTAGCGGGAGAGCGGAGCGTCCCCGGGGAGACGGCATGTGGGGCGCCCTGCTGCGGCGCGGGGTCCGCGGCACCGACGGGCTCCGGTGCCTCTCCTCGGGCGGCCCGCCTTGGAGCCAGGTGGTGTCGGAGGCCGAGAAGATCGTGGGGTATCCGACGTCCTTCATGAGCCTGCGGTGCCTGCTGAGCGACGAGCTCAGTAACATCGCCATGCAGGTCCGCAAGCTGGTGGGCACCAAGCACCCGCTGCTCGACACCGCCCGGTAAGCGCCGGCGGGGCACGGCGGGGCTGGGGCCGCCGGCAGCTCTCGGGAGCCTTGGCAGAGCTCCTGGGAAGTTTTGGGCTTCGTCCGTAGTCGGCATCGCTGCGCGGCCGTGCCGGGAGTGGGGCGTCTCCAGGGAAAGGCTGCCCCGGGGGCGGGAGATTTCGTCTCCGCTCCGGGATCCTCGTTTCCTTGCCGCAACAGGTTGTCCCTGCGGTTCTCCGCTGTCATTCGGAAGTTGCTTCGTTGTGACGCCACGTGCGGAGCTTCCCCGTGCGGTGCGGGTGAAAAAAAAATTCCCTAGAAAAGTTCGGCTGCCTTGCTAACAGTTATGTATTCCTTTAATATTAAGAACTATATTGCAAGGAAAACAAGGAAAAAAGCAGGGAGACTACTCAGCTTAAAAGCTCAAAATGACACTGCTCCGAACCGTGTATTTTGTTACCAAGTGTTTTGGAATATCCAGCTGGGAGCTGCGAGTTTTTGTGTATTGTTGAGAATTTTAGGGTTGCTAAGCTGTTTATCCACTCTTTCATTTCTAAGGCAAACTAATAGAAGTCTTGTATTCCTGCCAATAAGCAGAAATTGGGATTGTTGAACATGGTTTTCTTTGACTGTAAAACAGGAACTGATTGGCAGTGGGTTTGTTATACAATAAAACTCCAGACGCATACCAAAATGAAGGGGGAAAAAAGTGCAGTTTTCCAAGGACTTTTGGTTGTGGATTTGAGTGTTTTGGTTGTGGGTTTTGTTTGATAGAACTGTGTTTGCTATAACTGCAGCTATGGCAACATTAATAGAATCCAAGTTTAGTATGTACAGTATTTTTTAACAGGTGTTAAGACAAAAATGAGCATTTGTTTAAAGCAGATGTTCTGCTTTTCTTTTAAGGAACGGAAATTGTAGTGGTCCTGGCAAATCCCCAGTTGGTTGTAATGATATAAAAACAAGATTTGTTTTTCAAGCTTTCTGTCTTTAAATCTGGTTGTCTTGAGTGAACAAAATGAGTACAGGGGACAAACAGCTTTTTTAAAGAAACATGATTTTCAGGAAGGGGGGATTTAGACATTGGCCTTAAGTAGACTTTTCTGGAAGAAACAAGATATTTTTAATCACAATAGAAGATACCTGACTTTAGAAAATGGTGGAGGGGATTTTGTTGAACTTTTTAAAAATGAAGGTTGTGATATTATGATAAAGAGGAGGGACAAGAGGAAAATGCCCTTCTGTCTTTGTTACATCAGTTGATGGAATGGAGGGAATAGGAGGAGCGAAGCACGATGTATTTGGGCTTTTAAGTTTGCACTGCAGGCATAGAAGTGTCAAAGAGACCTGCAGCGCTAAAGTGGAACTTTGAAGTGCCTGTTCACTGTGCGGTAGTTGCTGGTTTGTTGGTGAATCAAATTTAGGTATGCAGTATTTTGGGGCATGGTTGGAAATTTTGTGGTGGAGCTGTGATGTAAGGATTTGTTGGGTTTTTTTAGTATTTTAAGTGGGCTGCTTCAGGCTTAATTCTGTAAGCCTGTGGCTTGTGGAACACCACAAGGAATATAGTCATGCCCAGGCTCAGCAGGCTTCAATACATTCATTTTTAAAATTCATATATGTTTCAGAGTACACTATTAACCTGATGTGTTGTGCTGGAAAGAAAAAGTATTTACTCACATAAAACTGAAACCCTGTGCCCTTACTTTGGGTCTTCTTCTTTTGCTTCACTGGTATTTCCAAGGGCTTTGTTGCAGATGGATTTCCAATGGCCTCGACCTTTGTATTATAAAAAGAGCTAATATCCTGCTGACAAGTTGTAGTACACCCATAGTAATGCACAAATTGTACCTCACTCACCTTGTTTTATGGTGTGATTTTGCAACAAGGTTGAAATTTGACCTTGTTCTTTCTCAATAATCTTGATAATATATTTTTGAAACTTAAGTGTTGTATGTTTCAATGTAAATGTGAGTGATTTTAGTTTTGGGTCTGAGATCTATGCCCTGACTTATCATAGCAATTTAGGAAACAGGTCTTGATTTTTCAATACTAGGATTTTTTGAATACTTTTAAATCTGTCTCATTACTCATTTTTAAAAAGTAATCAAGGTTTCCTGTTGTGTGTTCAGACAAATGTTTTAAAGCATAGGTATCTAAAATATTTTATTTGGTGATTTTTGTTTTTAAATACTTAAGTGATTGATCTGAAACTCTAATCTTTGAGACTCTGAGTGAGTAAATGCTGTATATATCTGAGAAGCACTCCAACATTTAAGGAGATTTTTGTGTTTGTGGAAACAACTGAAAAATATGTGCTGTAAAATTTCTTGGTTGCATGTGCTGTTTCTCGAGTTTCTACTCATTTATTTTGGAGGTTATAAGTGGTGACAATCAAATTGATTGCTTGCTGTCAGGTCTAAACAATTTTCTTTAAGCTTCTTTGAGTGGTGGCATTTTGTCGTCAGTGGTTTTGTGTCTACCCTCCCTTCCTGCCTAAAGGCTTTGCCAGCTTTTGGAGTCTTTCTGAGACCATTAGGGGTTTCTTAAAGCAGAGGGCACTCTACCAGTGCTTATCTGCATGGAATAGGTTCTGAGCTGAGACAGCGTAGGACATCATTGCCACCACACTGAAAGCCTTCAGTGTAACCATAGTGTTGATGAGTGTTTTTAACATTTTGCCAAGCTTTGGCTCACTAGGCTGTTGCAATGCATGGCCTGTGCTGAGAGCCTTGAAGAAGGCAGCTGAAAGGTATCTGTGCATGTGAGACAGGACATGTGGAGAAACAGCTGTTGGGCCAGTATACGTTTCTCTGATGATCCCATCCATTTCTTCCTCTTGTTTGGATGCAGCGCTGGCAGCTCCTGGGTGTAAGTGCCTGCTGTGAATCAGGACTGCAGCAGGTGTTCTTCTGGGATGATGTGTGACCCTGATACCTCCTACCAAGCTTGTGCCTGGCCAGCAGCTTTAAATCTGAGAACTATTGCTGACCCTCCTCTTGGGAGGGCAGAGACGGGTAACTGAGCCCGACAGTGATGGATTTGGGAGTTCTGTCATCAGTGCAGTAAAGTCGAGTTTGTATTTTATTAATTTTTGTTTTATTTCTAAGGTTTTGGTTTCTTAAAAGTCAGCCATGTGAAGTGAACAACCCCTGTACTAGCTTTGCCAGACTTGTTAGAAGGAGGGTAAAATGTGAGGAAAAGGTTGCATTTCGTTTTAGAAAGGCTAATGTCTAGTGGTTAATGGATCATTGGAAGCTGGAGTATCTGGATTAGATTCACAGCTGTGCTTTTGGCTCTCCGACTAGAGCAAGTCACTTAATTTTTCATACTTGCATTTACTTATCTATGAAATGAATAATGTAGCATCTGTTTTCTGGAGATGTTACACTTCATTCATTGCAGCCTGTATCGATCACTATGATCTTTCAGTGGAAAATTGTGTATAAGCAATATTAACAAAGAATACTTAAAAGAAATGTTATCATTAAAATATTTGCCTCTAATGGATACTCTGGAAACAAAATTGCAATCTGACTACTTCTGGATCTTTCTGTGAGTCACTGTATGGTTTTTCAGAGCTTTAAGATTTGCTATAATGAAGTGTCTTCAGCAGCTACTCAAAACTAGCATTTCTTGGTTTTTTTCTCTTCAGGCTTTGCTGGACTAAAGCAAAACTTTTTTCAGTGCATGATTGTATGACCTCCTTTTCAGTTGAGAAGCAAACAAATCTATCTTTTCTCTTTCCCTTCTCCTTTCTAGGCTAGCATACGTCCTTTGTAGTATAGGAAAGAGTCTGTAATTGGCACAGTGATCTATTTTTCTCAAATACATTGTGTGAAAAACATTTTCTTGATTACTTAATCTCCCTTGAGAAGGGTATAGCTTGCTGCACATTGTAAACAGTAAACGTTATGGCCAATACATCACTTTTATAATATCACTAAATGAAATGGAACACTTCATACACGTAAAATTATTATGGGGTACCATTTAGCTCCAGCCATTCTCTCATTAGCCTGCGGGAGGAATGATTATATTTTAGTTCTGTCGGAATTGTTTGGTGGTGATAAATGCTTAACTAGACATGGTTACAGTTTTCCTGGATTATTACAGAAATAAAAAGACTGGCTAGACCAGTTTTTGTTCTGTTGCAGCCCACTCGGTGTAAATCTCCAGACATTTTAAGGCCCAAAAATGTGATCCAGAGCACCTTCAAAATTATATGCTTTTTGTTGAAAATGTCTGATAACGCTGGCTTCCCCATAGTTCTGTTTCTTTATCAGCTTGAGACAGCTTAGTTCAGTCACACATCTTGTAACTCCAGGTGTGGCATGCATCTGCCTTCCTATGCAGGTGACCGATTTCAGCGTAGACTTAGGCATTTGTTCCAGCCTGTTGTTGATAGAATTGTTATTGCCAATTCATATTTTGTCTTAACAGAATGGTGGCCTTAAAATTGTCCTTTTTTTATAATTGAAGGTGCTGTGACTATGAGTAGCTTTTTAGCAACTTGTTTCAAATGTTAAATAATTTTTATTTTCTGAGCCAGAAAAATGATAGCATCTATTTACTTGACAGTGCCTAATGAGGTACCTTTCTCTGAAAACAGCAGGCAGCTGGACACTCAAAGTGATAAGCAGAAGGTCTGGCCAACTTTGAGCTTCTACTACAATGTTTTAAGTTTTACCGAGTTGCTTAATCTGTAATGGGCATGAGGTCATAAAGTCCTTCTCCTGCAACTGCCAGATTAGAAGTTAAAACACATTTGCTTTCACTAAATTTTATTCTATTTTCAGCTTGCTATAACACTTCGTAAAAAAATATTTTTGCAGTAGAGAGATGTGATTTTTATCATTGTGGTCAGAATGCCTGTGAAGTTAGCTATGATGTAGCAGCAGAGTCGTTTCCTGTGTTCACTGCAGAAATCTGTTTGACTTCCTGGAAGCACTGGCCACCACAGCTGGCATTCAGAGCACTTCTGCAGAAAGTGTAAGCAGTGATGTTAGAAATGCAGAAATACTTTACCTGCTTGATATGTTTGATACTATTTGCAAAATATACTGGTGGTTATAGGAAGTCTGGCCTTGTCCAGGAAGACTGTTTCCCAAAGCATTGTGTATAGCTGATGGAAACAGAGGTGTTTTCAGGCGACTGATTGAAGCACCAGAGTTAAATTCTTGGTTTGCCTCACCGCATCAAGAAACGTTTGTCTTTCAGGAATGCTGGCCCCTCCTAGCTAGGATAGGCTTTGTGAATATCTCCCAGTCAGTTGTGATAGACTTGAAAAACCCTCGTCATGTTTGTTACATAACTTAGAAATGGTGGTACTCTCTAGGGTTTTCTGTTACCATACTCACCGTCAAGTAAACCTTTCTTAAACACCAAAACCATTGTGTTTATTGTGTATTTTGGCTGAATGAACTCACAAAAAGCTATTCTGGTAAAGTTAACTTTGGAAGGTAAAAAGACTTGAAAGAAATGAAACCATTGCATGTTCATATATGGACTGAAATTTCCTTCTGATTACTTCCATATTATTCGTTGTTCCCATGGCCTTCAGTATGGTTCTCAGTCAGCCATCACTTAATACTGTCTTGTACAGTTAAGAGGAAGAAAGAATCCATTTTTGTACGTCACACTCTTCCTTTATGCCGTAATCAGGTAGGATGGGATGAATAGATACGTGCTGTTAGTTCTCTCTTCCAAATGTCGTGTTTCATTTCTCATCCTGAATAACTTTCACTAGTGTATGTTTTTTATTAGTTTTCTCCACCAACAATGAATATTACACTCCTATACTTAAATGCTCATATCTGCCAGTTATTGCTACTCTTTTGAAGAGCTGTCAGTAGATGAGAGTTGCATCAATATTTGTACACTTGGGCTTCAGGTTCACAGTTCATGTTTAAGGGATCTTAACTTTCTTTTTTTTTTGGTTCTTTTAAACATTACACTTTGTTGGGTTTGGCAGTGATAATCTCATTCTGGAAGGTAAAACATATTAGCCAGTTGTGTGTCTGTCTGTCTAACTATCTATCCACACACACACCCCTATTGTATTAGTAAATCCTAGCTCAAGAAGTCAAGGTAGCCATTGTCAGGATCATGGGTTTTCAGCTGTAGTGGTGCTGAGTTCTTTTCTTGTCATTCATTTGTAGTATTTGTGTGGAAAAATTTATGTAAAGGATGTTTAATTGTACATTACAACACATAGTTTTGCTGAATATTTTGCCACCATAAGCGAAGTAGGATTGAGTAGGAAATCTGCAGTATGAATGTGCAAAAGCTAGGCTGCAAATTAAATTTTCTTGCACTTGAATAATTGTTTTTTTGCAGTGATTCTCATTTAAATATCTGCATTGAATCCAGGTTTCTGTGCTTGTGAAGAATATGTTATTTCAGCATGTAGGATGGTCTTAGTAAAAAAAGTGTACTCGGTAGGTGGTGATTCTGTTTGGGATTTTCTGATGGAATTCCTTACAGTGAAAACTAATATGCTGTCATGGTATTGATAATTTCTGGTATTTTGTATAGGGAGTCTGAAGGTTTCAGCAGATTTTCAAGTACAACTTGGTCTGATTAAATGAAAGACTGTGGGAGTTCTTAAGCTTGGGTTCTCAAGCATGTGACAAAGAAACTGAATGTGTAATGCCCAAATCCAAGTGCTAATCAGCCTTGAAAGGATGTAGTATGCCACACCTAGAGAAAACTTTGCTTTACTTTGGGCATGCAGTAGTCTAAAATGAAGGTAATTTTTAAAGTTTGCATCTGTTCTTTCCTGCTTTCAAGTACAGTTGATTTATAATGCATGTCAATATTGAATACCAAGTTTAATGTACTAGTGAATGACTGTTAGGTCAATTTTTGCTCAATGCAGGAAAAGAGTACTGAATAAGTGGAAATAGTTTCAAAATAATTCCTTCTGTAACACTGAAGATAGTTGCCAAATATGCCTTTCTATAAAATGAAAATAAAAACCAATGTCAAAGAGTAATCAAAATTAATATTTGGGTTACTGGAAGTGGTTTTCACTCAGTGAATCTTCTATTTGGCAATGTTAAGTTAACCCCTTTACCTTACAGGAATAAGGGAAAAAGTACTTTAACCAGGGCTTTTTCTTTTTCTGAGGTCTGTATTTTGTAGCTTACAAATAGTGTTCTTCCCTGCTGTGCTGCCTTTTTTGTTGATGCTGCTTTTGAGTTGATTCTCTCCTTGCTTTGGAGGTCCTGGCAGTGGCAGGAGATATCATTAACCATGAGCATTTTCAGAGCTCCTCCAAAAACCTTGGGTAACACTGTATCCTCTGCAGCACTTCATAAATCTGTTGAGGAAAATACAAATTCGGGGAGGACAAATGTAGGCTCAGGAATTAGATGTTTCCATACTTACACTATTGCTTTGTCCTAGGGGTGGCAGACCACTGTCTTAAATTATTAATATCTTTCCTTTACCCCACATCTGAGTGTCTTAGTTTCCCTCAGGGTAGGCAGACTGTCTGCAGCGCTTGCCCTAAAGGAACTCCTGCTAGAGACAAACCTGAGAGACTATAAAGGAACACTATGAATTTAAAAATTAGATCTATTACAAAAAATAAGTTTAAAATCTGTAGCAGCTACTTTGCTGTCCTTGAACTGTCCCTGCTAGTTGTCTGACATTAACAATCACTTTAGCTTGATATATATATATTTTTTTTCTTCTCTGTTGCTCTATGAAAGAATTTCATTTAAGGATAGAAAAACTGATCATATAGGAAAACTGTTGAGACTCATTATATATGTGAGCTTTTATCAAACACTTGTGGTGAACTACCTAGGTTTTACTTATAATGATAAAGCTTAGAAATTTGCCTCAATACTTTATTTAACTGAGAAGCTCTAGAACCTTTTCAGCCTGCTGGTGGTTCTTCAGGTGAGCCATAGTCATCTTTTCTTCAATCCTCAGTTATTCCTAAAGAAACATCAGGAGCTCCAGCTTTTGCATTCACCTTTCTTATTTCTTTTCCATATAAATTACAAGTGATGGTTGTTCCCATTTTCTTTCTCATTCCCTCAGTTCCTTTCTTCAAAATAGCACTAGTTGGTTCTATTCTATGGCAGCTCTTCCATTTCGGGGAAAAACAGAGAAAGGCCTAAAGGTAATCCTCTGCTTCTTAATAAAATGAAAGTTTATACTTTGTTACATCTAATTTGTTTTGCTCCCCTCCTTTTTCCCAGCTAGGGAAGGAATTCATACACCTTGGCACAACTGACTCAGGTTTATTTTTCTAGTTAAAAATATGAGCAAGCAAACCCTTCAGCCTTCATCCCCAAATTGTTTCAAAAAGTACTGCCTTTAGAAGGAGCTGTCTTCAAGATCAAGTGGAAATTATTTTTGATTATTTGTTGGTTAAATGATCCTATAAGCCTGAACTGATTGACTTGATAGCTGCCACTAAATAATGCACAATTAATTAATTTTATAGAATCTGAACTCTTTAAAGAAAAAACTCATTCTCCCTAAGAGCCCATTATTTATTTTGTAGATCTTCCCACTCATGGTGCAAAGTTAATGGCATGACAGCTATCTTTTTCATTAACTGCCTGTTCAGCACCATGAAACAATCATAATCTAAGGGTCGATACATCTGTATGTTGTCATTGCTTCTTGAAATAGCTTACCTATTCCACCTTAAAAAAAAAATAGAAAGATTCTGTATTTCAGTCGTAAAGTAGGACTGGGTTTGTAGCAGGATGTGCTTGTGTACCCATCCTGCAAATGCATAGTCCTGGTTAAGGCAGTTTGAGGGTCAGCAGTCTGTGCCAACACTCTTTGTGGTTGGTTGTCATCTGAATGATTAGCTGGTAGCAGAAGCACCATAACTAGCTGATTTGGTAAGACTGCTTTTAATCAGGCTTAACAGAAAGTTCAACTTGTTAACAGCTAAATGAAAATTGTTAGGCCAAATAACACAAGCAAAGCCACAAGTGGAAAAATTGCCTCTTTTGCACATATGAAAAATGGCTGTGATAGCATACGTTTGTTAGTGGGTATTTTTTTCCCCTGAAGATCCATTGTTTTCCTGTTAAATTAGTATTGAACTTTGAGAGTGAATATGACAGAGCCACTGTGTTTTTCTGTTTTGGAAATTCATATATTTTCATAGGCTAGGAACTAAAGGTTCCTTTGATCTATCAGTGCAGCTTATGTTCATGCTTGTTACACAGGGGTAAAGTTTTTACCCCAGTAACCTACCAGTCACTGATTCCCAAATGCTTCCTACTTAATGTGGTTTGTGAAGATCAAAGTATACTGTGTGCATATTTTAAAAGAATTTTGGTGATGTTGATGCTACATTATGAAGTTCATATTTGGTTTTCTTTTAGAAGTTGTCTTCTGAATGTGATCTGTCTGGTATGAGTATATTTCAGTAATTAAAAATTAATCTACAGGAAAAACAAGTCTTCCCCAAACCTGTGTTGCCTCATGGAAGTGAAGCTGAAGTATTAATGGGCCCAGAGGTCAATTCATCATCTGTTCTTCATCCCCACTTGTTAAAACCAGAAATACCAGGGAAGATTTGTATTCCGTGTTTTCCTGTCCACTGGAAGAACTTGTCACTTTCTGATTATTTGTAAGTTTAGATAGTATGGGAGTCATTGACAGGCTCTGCAAGAAACTGGATATCGTCTCTCAGTAGGAGTAATAATGTGAAAAGACCATTTTCAGAAATAAGGCTCAGAAAACTTGAGAAAGCTGGAAGTATGGAGACCTTTAGGGTAATTTTGGGGGGAAGCCCTCCTTCCAATTCACATTTATTCAAGGAATGGAAGGCATTAAAGGAGTTTCTACTATTAGAATTTTATGTGTCTTTTGTCCATAATATAACTTCATAAAACTGAAACAAGTAGTCTTGCCAGTTGGAAAGTAGGAAATGAATCCATGTAATGACTATAACGTGTCATAGCAACCAAGTTTTGAAATAGCCAGATTCCAAAATAATATTATAAAAATTACATCAGAGGAAAAAAAAAGTACTGTGTGTTATGTTATAGCAACAGAAACATGGCATTATTTGTTTGTTTGTGAATCACTTGGGATCACATTGCTGCCTTTGTGGGGGAACAGGGCTGGAGTTTTATGTTCTAACTCTCAGTGTTTGTTTGAGGGGATGTGTGAGGTTATACTTTTTTTTTTGTCATCCTCATTCCTGTGACAGTTTGAGAGAGCTGAAGTTAATTTTTCCTGGTTTGAATTTATTTTTGAATAAAACACCAACCGAATATTCACCTTCTTGATTGCTTTTCTATTTCTAAGACTTTAAGAGTTCCCTTGAATCTCTAGGAGTCTTTTTCCAGGGTTTGTCAGGGAGTGATAAAATTTTAGTAGCTGAAAATTATGAATGAAACTTCAAGAGGTTGGGTTTTTTTTCTAATTAATGCAAACATAGCGTTGTTGGCGGATGCCATCCAGCAGCAGGATGTTCTGATGCTTCCCAGAGCAACAATGAGATTCACAATGGGAGTATGTGCATTCCTCATCCCCCCACTTCCTTGCCATGTGCATGGTGATCCAAGCCTGGAGGAGCTGCTCCCTGGGGCTGAGCCAGGCTTATTCTGTACTGGAGAGCTGCGACTGTGGAGATCTTTTGTAAGGAAGCAGCTCACAATCACAGTGTATGTCCATAACTCTGTGAATGCAAGTGCTTGGCAGCATAGCTGTGTGTCACATTCAAAGCTGGACCCAGAAATGGGATGGGCTGTCTTGCTCTGCTTGCACAGATGTTCTGCTTTATGAGATTAGTGCTTGCAGTTAGCTCCTTTGAATATGTTTTCATTTGAGGGCTTTGATTTCTGATTGAACAGGTCTCATCCTCAGTCTGCAGTGTTCTTTCATATATACCATCTTCCTAATATTTAAGTTAGGAAAAAACTTTTTCAGGTAGCTGCTAAGATGTAAACATGCATTGCAACTAAGTGTTGAGGTGTCTTCATGAATATAATTGTTTCCTTCTCCTTCCTTCTTCTGTTGTAATTGCTAGGTGACTTACTTCCTAGAAATATCAAGTCTGGATTAATATATTGTCCTTGGGTGGTACCACTGCTTCACATTACCTTGGTGTGCATGTAGGTATTAAATATTGAAAGCTGTTTTCATATTCTCATGTGATGGAGCTCTGTGCAAACAAGTCTTATTTACTGAGCAGTTTGGGAAGCATGTACACACTGGTTTGCCTTAGGAAATTTGCCATTTAAGCCTTTGTCCTGATTTTCGCTGGCTATAGTAAGTGGAGTGGTAGGCAAGGAACTGTAGCAGTGAGTGTTACTGAGAGGAAGAACCACTGTCCTGACATTGTGAAGAAAATCTGTTTAAGCTTATGAATAACTGAAATGCTTACCAACTACTGTCACTAATCCTCATGAAACAATTTTCAATCTTTTTTTTTTCCAAAGGCATTCAAAAGCAAAAGTCTCTGATGCTGTATAAAGTAGTGTCTTTGCTTTCAAGATCTGTTCCCCATGTGTTCCATCTGGAGACAAACAAATATAAGCCCTTCTTATAAATGTAAGCATTAGGAAAACAAGAAAAAACATTGAAGAAGTTTGAAGACAAATTAGTGCTTTGAATCTAAATAGAATTAATGTTGCCGTGCTATGGAGTGTAACGTAAATGTGAAACCTGTGAATGATGTTGATAATATCTGGGAGAGTGTAGTTGTATGGTTTAAAAAAACCCCAAACAACCAAAAAAACCCCACTTCGGGGAGTGATGATGTGCAAGTTTTATCTGTTTTACAATTTCAAATGTGTATTGTTAAACACAGGAGATGCTCAAACATTATACATGTTTAGTCTTAGTTTTATTATGAGTAATTTGGAGATATTTTTACATTTCCATACCAAGAATGGAAAGCTCTTTCCTCATTTGAGTGCTAAATAAACTTTTCAGAGCTAGTCTAGCTCTAGACAGAGTTAAAGAAAGAGCGAGCTATCTCTCTTTCAGCTTTAAATTTCCCTTTTATGATTTTTATGAATTCACAAACCATTGAATATTTATTTATTTTTGCTACTGAGACACAAAAGGTAGAAGCCTCCAGGCTTGTTATGGTGTGGGTAGCCTATTGTGTTTCCATACCTGATGTAATTTTATTTAAAAATTGAATTTTGCATTAGATTACCTCAAAAATAGCATCATTTGTTGATGTGAAGAATTTAAAATTCTTCCCTCCCCTGTGAATGATGAATTATTCTTTCACAAGAGATCTGAATTATTTTAATTAATTACTTTAGGCTTTAAATCTTTAAATTTTAAATTAAGTTACAGGTGAGTTAAGCTGTTCCCTGAGGAGGTTTTACTATGTTAGCAGTGGAGAGGGATAATATTTGCTGCATAATTCTCTAATAGGCTGTTGTATGCTGCTCCGTTGAACAAGTCTGCTATTTTGCTTTTGATTTCTGGTTTGTGTCCAGCATTTCAGGGATCAGCTTGGACAGTTAGAAGATATCACCAGAAACATATTTTCCTGTCTTGAAATACATTGCTTTCTGAAGTTGAGTGCCACAGAAATTTAATGTAAAACCAAACGAGGCACTGATAACTGCATATATGAAATGTTGTAGAAAATGGACAAAATACAGAGCCAGGTTTATTGGTGTTAATTTAATATCCTGATCTCAGTACGTATTCCCTTTGCTTAAACTATTTCTCATGTATGTATATAACTAGGTACAATTACGAGACGGTAACCTAATCTTTGGCTTGTGGGCTGTGGGGATTGAACCAATGCTTATTTTCCTCTTCTCATGTATGATTACTTGTTGAAGATGTGATACATTTAGGTCATATTTGGCATGTGTTTGAACTGAACCCAGGACTGATTTATGAAAAAGAGGGAATAACAAACCTAAGTTGTGCTTTCCCATGTGTGACTATTGTAGCCAAGCTGCAATTTATTTTGTAGTGTCTTAAGTTACAGTAAAAGATACATTCACAAAATGAAGTAGGGTAAAGAGTTCAGCCATTACACCTTTTTTTTTTCTCTTTTTTTTTTTTAAGTTAGCTTTCATCATTATGCCTTTAATTGTGTTAATTACTTGAAAGAATTTTTTTGGAGTCTAGTTGAAAAACAAGAGGGAGGAGAAATTGCCCTAAGCAAAGACTTTTTTGTTAGAACATTCTTATAGTATCTTATGGGAGAGATATCACTAAAAGAGTCTCTTTTAAAACCCCTATCTTCATACTTTTTTATTATGCAAGTAGTTTTAGTTTCCTAATAATCTTACAGAATATCAGATTTCAACGTCTGCAGCCAATGGGAGAGAGCAAAATTATCCTGTAATTAAAATTTTATAATGTGTTTTCGTTTTTTGTATCTTTTGAAAGTGGGATGCTAAGTTAGATGAGTTCAGTTGTTGAACTTGGTGTGCTCTCCCAGTGTTGAATTGTTCAAGTGCTGGCTGCTCACGTAAGAGGCCCAGGCTGGGTTCTTCATTCTGGCTGTGTGGCTGTTGGCAAGTCTTTTTCCTGGGCAAATTGTGGCAACTTGATGTGCACAGCACCACGTTAGGGGTATGGGCTCAGAACCTGGCAGGAGCAGCACCACGTTAGGGGTATGGGCTCAGAACCTGGCAGGACTGTAATGCCCCAGGTACCTTGAGATCAGAACACATGTCCACATTCTCCTTCCCAGTCCGTGTATTGTGGAAATCCCTCTGGGGAGCCAAAAAAAAACCAGTGTCCTAGCCTGGAGCCTCTGCTTACCAGGGTGCAAGAGCTGAAATATTAACTGAAAAGTTTATGAAAAACTTAAATGTGGGCAATTGCATATGACTGGAACTTGCCCATGATGTTGTACAGCTGGTGAACTTCAGTTTTGTTGTGATGTTTTAGTGATTTTTTTTTTTTAACGTTTTTGCTGTCTGCTATTGTGAATTCCTCTGTTCAAACACTACTGGCAGTTAACTTGGCAAATGCTTAATTTTTTTCACTACAAATGATATAAGATCATTTTGGCTGCTACAAATTCAATATAACTAGGTTATTAATATAAATGCAGTTTGGGATGTCAAATAGTGAAAACATTTACAGAGATGTTGAAAGTCATAATGCCAAGTAAATGGGAAATCTTTATTGGCATCCTATGATATTGAAAAAAGAAGAAAGTATTTGTTTATTTCGTATGTAAAGAAAGTTGCTTCCAACCTGATTTATTTTTTTTTGCTTCATGCACAAGTGGTCCTAACACATTTTTAGACTGAGGCAGAAGGTAATCTCTAGGTAACAATATTCTATGCTATTTTAAGGATGCATGCCCCACTGATGGTTTTTAAAGCACGAAATAATGATGACATACCATGCAGAGGTCTTGCTTGCCTGAGGCAAATAGTCTGAATGCACTAGATGCAGACTTCTGTTTGCTGATGAAAGTGTTGAAAAGGTGCTTGGTTTTATTTTTGTTTGGTTTTCTGTGGTGGATTTTTTTTTTAAATGACAGTTATCCCTTTAAATTTGCTATTATTTATACTGCATCCAATTAAGAGCTGAAATATTTTACACCGAATAAGAAAAGAAGTATGGGAAAGAAGTTTGGTGCTCAGTTTTGGCAGAAGTTGACTCAGTTGCTTGCTTGATAATGGCAAAAAGAACACCAGGCAGTTTGGATGAAATGTGCCAAGCCAGGGGCAAGGCAGCTTTTCAAGCAAAGGAAAAGTCTCCTGGTAGATTTTCTAGCAAATGGGGAATTGGAGTGTTACCACTAAATTATTAGAGAAACAGTTAATGAGGGAGGAAGGAGTCAAGAAGGCTAAGAAACCCACAGATTTCAGAAGGAAAAGAAGGAGGTGTATGTTACAGAAATCAGATTGAAGAGGAGTCAGGGTGGGGTGTGTGCACGCTGAGGGCTCATCACAGTGAGGTTGTTAAAGACGCATGAAGCAATTCCAGTTTGCATCCAGAGCGTTCCAGTGGTTTCGTGAGGTTTTTGGCTGTGTGGTGCTTTTGGAAGCTAAGAACCGTATATGTTCTTTTCATAACTTTAAATTGAAAACAACAGAAAGATGTAGTTCGGTGGACAAGCAGCTCCCCTTATGGACAACAGTTCATGAACTTCATTTGTCTTGCAGTGCATGTCTGAATTGTGCACGCACAGTCTGACAGCCCTTCTTCAGCATCAGCATGTACCTGTCAAGTAAAGCTGGAAATACTTAGTGTTTTTTGTACTAATCTTCAGAGAACGTATGATGCATAAAGGAATGCAATGTAACTTTTTTTAATTCAAAAGGAATGTGAGTAATATACTAGAAGAACTATAGGGAAGAAGAACCTTTACTAATTAAAAATACAGAAGTACTGGTGGTGTCTGAGCATGCAAATGAGCCAAGCATTAGCATGTTGCATATACACTTTTATGCAGGAATTGGAAATGCTTTCCTAGTTGGTTGGGACTTAAAAATATTTACTGTAATAGCTTTCTATTTTGTAGTGAAGCAATTTTAGACCCATGATTTGATGAGGGATTTAATACTTCATCAGAAATCTTGTATTGGCTCTTATAACAATTCTTTCACTTAAAACTTTTACAAAGCTTTTCCTTTGTCGAGGGAGGTTTTTGGTTATAGTGGGCTCTGATAAGTTTTATTCCTTTTTATTTTTGCCTTAGTTATTACATTCTTGCTTATCAGTCTTCTGGTTCAGAAGACCACTATGGAAGAGGAGAAATGGAACAGAGCAAGAAAAACACAAAGAAATGTGATCTTGTGAACAAATGAAAGCTGTACTGAAATGGAGGATTATTATGAAAAATGTTGTTTGTCAGACCACTGTGTCTGCCACTGTGTCAATGACCCATATAGACACTGGAGTTCAGAAATAAACCAGTTTTTTTTTCTTTTCTCAGTTTAGTATCAAGACCATTTGTTCTGTATAGGATTAATACATAAGATATATTTATTATTGCTGTATTATTGTTATTTGAGTTTTAATTGCCTCTTTGGGGAAGAAAAAATATAGCTAGAATAAAAAAAAAACCTTTGCATCCACAAGAACATGACAAATACTTTTGTGAGCGTGTTTTTTTAATTATTCAGGAGAAACTTGTAGATAAACAGTTTTATTAACTGAAAATCTTTCTGGATATATTGCATAATTTTTTTCAGAAAGCAAGAGATATTTTTGTTTTGGTTGGCTCTTCAGTGATGCAGTAGGATAGTTTTAGTAAGAGGCTTAAGGTGCGTTGTGTTGAGTGCAAGAAGCAGAGTTGGCCAGAGAGGTCTTGGATTGTGGTTTCACAAGCAGCTGAGTTGATCTGGTGGCCATTGCTGCTGGAAGAGAGAGATGATGCTCTTTTCTTCCCTGCTCTTGTCTGCCCCTCCTGTGCATTGGCTACGTATGATGTTGGTCTGACCTTTCTGTGAACTACTGTAACTCGCTAATCCAGGCGAAGAAAAAAGCAGGTGTTTCCTTCATTTTGGTTTTGTTTTCTGTTGTGCTAATCTAATTCACTGATGGAGGTGATTTATTGTGCACTCTCAATGCATGATATTTAGGTTCCTTAGCAAGGCTGCCTTGTTCTGGAGAAGTGACTACTTCCCTCTTTGTGCTGGCAATTTGTAAGGACACTCTTGTCCCGGCATCTGAAGTAGCAGCTGAGCTTCTAAGCTCTGCAGCACCACCTGAGGTTCCTCTAGCTCTCTGCTAGTTTCTTTTTTAGCCAAAATGAAAAAAGCTTCAACAGTTCTCTGTTTCTCTCCTTGATTCCAAAATATGGGTGAATGGCCTGGCATATTGTAGTTGTCCTTTGCTGTTACTGTTAGTGGGCACTGGTTTTGTTTATTAATGTAGTTCTGTAAACAGCCAATGAAGAGGACTTTTTCTGTCTAGAGGACTGGTTTCTGTCTAGATTTTCTCTGTTCACCCCCTCACTGCAGGATTGAGATAGTAGGGGAGCTCAACTGTTGCTCTCTGGCAGGAGCAATCCTTCTCTATTTCATGATAACTTCATCTTAATGTAGAGATCAGTGTAGGAAAGGATGTGTTTGTCTTTCCCAGGCTGTCTAGCCTTGTGAGGTGAATAGATGTCAAGTATGCCTTGAATATTCAAACAACTGGTTTTGTCTTGGCCATAAAGAGAGAAGATTACAGATCTGTTTTCTTTTTAAGGATAGCCGAGGTCATGCTCAGTCACCTCTATATGTTTTCTGAAATTTATTTTGCCTTAGCAACTAAATGCATTTCAATGCTCTTTTTTAAATACCTTGTCTGAAGAATCTCAGATAAGCTGAGCTGAGAATGGCTGCCCTCCCAGACAGGGTAAGTGGGATGCTTAAAATCTTCCAGCTGTTTGTCAGATACTTAACTTTCTGCTCTGAAACTGCTGTACCATCTGTCTAGCTAAAAAAGGTGCATTGAGCAAGAAGAAAAGTGTCTTTCCAATTCAGATGAGTCTGCTGCATCCTGTGAGATAATCAAGCCACAGATGATTATGAGAACAGTGAATTTTAAGTTTTATAGGAATAGCTTCATAGAAAGCATGAAAGATGAAATTTGAATTAATTCATCTTCTGGGTATCTCAAAGGAACGACAATGCACCATCCTAAGTTTAAAGTCACTTTTCTGTCTGCTATGTGAGTTTATTTGTTGTTCAATCGTATGTGTAGATAATGGGCTTTGTTTCCTCTGTTAAGTATGCTATTTTACTTAAATTACTGGTGTTATCCATCCATTATTTTATACTATCTGTTACAAATGCCTAATATTTGGTGAATAAAGGGATTTTTTTTGGACATTTCTGAAGAGATCTGAAAGGTGCAGCAGGAGGACAGGGTAATTTTTATTGATTTGAAGGAATCAAGATAGTTAAAATATGAGTTCTATGGTCCAATTCAAAGAACAGGAAATGAATGCAGAGTAAAAGACCTCCGACAAGAAAAATATGAAAGAAATTTCTTAGTCCCTAGTGCCATCTGCAGGATTACTACTGGAACAGGCAGGGAGAGCAGAGGAACAGAAATTTGAGTGACAGGTTGCGGTGTTTGATAAGAAAAGATGAAAGTGTCACCTCCAACAAAACCTGAAGAAATACAATTTCTTTATCCTGCTGAGTTACATAAAAATGTATGTGTCAATTTGTTTTCAGCTTGTGAGCAGCATTAGGTTTGTTGGGAATACACCATGTCATGAGGTTTCTCCACACATTTTGTTTTCTGCTTCTGCAGTAGCAGGTGGCTTAACCAGGCTTTCTTTCTTTGCACTTCTTGAAAGAAACCTCAGTCATGTAAAAACACACATCTACTAGGAACCATTTTTGGGATCACTGGCCCTTTGGCTGTGCTTCCTTTTTGAAAGAGTAATGGACCCTGAATATTTTCCTAGTATTCCTTCTATCAGGGTTTGTGTAAAGGTGCATATCAGAAATAAAGATGTAGGTCTGCAGCTCCCCTGCTATGTCTCTGGTATTAGAAAGGAATTCTTTTCTCTGCAGACAGGTAGGCAAGCTGACTGTAGATGTGTGTGTTGGCAGTAGGCAAATGATGTATACATGAAATGATAGGATGTTAATAACAACCAAGAAGAATCAAAATTGAGGGTTTGGGAAAGAGGGAGTGTAAACTGAAAGGAAATGTGGGTATGCTGGAGGTGATAATGGTGATGGTATCTGGAAAGTTGTTAAGCCCTACAAAGTTGCTGTGTGTGAAGAGTACATCCCTGCTGTTTGGCATGTGGCTTTGTTGGGAGCGTCCCCATCTGCTCTACAAGAGCTTAGCATGCACAAAGAGTGTTTTCTCTTGCCTCTCGCTGACAGAAAACTCTCCCTTGTCAGAAGCTGACCTGACCTCAATTACTTATCTATTCATCACTTTTCTCCTGACTATTGTAATGTGATACTCCTGGGCACAAAGCCTGCAGTTCCTCTGAAGTGCCAGCTGGTTTAGGGTCCTGTGTGTCATGCTGGCAGCACTGGCTGCCACAAGTTGAATCTGATCTTTCTTTCTATCTTGACTTTCTGCAAAACACCAAACTAAGGTGTCTGTTCTTAATCTTCAGAGTGCTTGCTGTTTGGGGTTCAGCATGTGTAACAGGCTACAGGAAGCTGCGGAGGGAAAGCTGTGGCTGCTTGCTGTGCTTTCTTGCATACTGGAGTCCTTTGGAGTGACAGTTGGATGCAGCAGAACGTTCTCCAGGACTGGTCTCTCACCAGAGAGGTAGGTCCCTTTGGGCCTAAGGACTTCTCAAGCCTTTGTTGGCACTTTTCTGGTTGGTATCTGTTGTACGTAGAAAATGAGTCATGTAGATTTTTGGAATATCGTGGACTTGGGAACAAAAGCTTCAGCCTGTGTGTTTATATGTCTATCAGGAGTTAGTTTTTACTATGTCAGTGTCTGTATAAGAGCTTGTTGCTGTGGACAGCCTCTCTAATGAGCATAGGGAAATGAATGCTTCAGAAAGCACCATCTGTGGCATCCTGTGCTATGTAAGTTTGATGGTTATCCTTTTGAGGAGCTATGCAGGAGGGAGATGAATGGTGCATGCTGACAGTGTGTCAGGTCTACAAGCATCACTACTGAATTTTAAGTTCAGTAGTCACTTTATTTGAATGACTGGATCTCTTTGGATCGGTGTAGGGAAGTGGATATGGGAGGGAAATAGCAGAAGTCCATTGAGGACTTTGCTGCTACAGAAGTTGAGAGCAGACATATGATCTGTAAGTCAGGCATACAAGGTTGGTCTTGTGAAAACTTGAATTGAGAGATTCTCTTAATCTTTCTCTTAAAAAAAGAGAGCAGATTTTTTTTCCCAGATAAACGCACCACCAGAGAAGTGACACCAAGACTTGTACAACAGAAGCTGTACAGCTTTACTGTTAGTAAACTGGTTTCAGCACTGGAAGAGTATCTTTATTCATGAGGCTGTTCTGATGATGAAAGCCGGGACCAGGGAGAGGAAAAGGCCTTACTTTGTAAGGACTTCCTTCTGAAATGAGCTTTTGCTTGTTTAGAAGAAAGAAAAAAGCTGTAGTAGAACTACATGTGCATCTTATTGAAAAACTATGCTTCTCTGGCCTGATTAACCTAGTATTATGTTTCAGAATTCTAAGAATTTTGCAACTCTGCATCAGTTCTTTTGCTTGGACCAGACTAAAAATGAAGTTCTGAAGTGAATTACTGCTCCTACAAGCCACCAGAGGAAAGTAAACAAATAGAAATCTTAGCTGTATTATACGTGTTGTCTTTGTACATAATGCATATTGAAGTAGTAGACTCCTGGCTTTGAGTTCTCCAAGGAATGTTATGCCTTTTTATTTTGCCCTTTTCCTAAATGAAGAATAAAATGTGATAAAATATGAAAGTGAACTTCTGATGTAGATCAGGCATTATCACAAAGCAAGGATGTGTAGAAATGGCGCTGATGCTAAATGAACAAATTACGGGAATGTTGCCATTGGGCACTTTGTCATTCTTCACATTTGAAAGGCAGAAGTGTGCTTATACGAGAGCAGGTGTGACGAGATGTTTCCACATGGAAGCATCAGTCCGTTTCTTGTGACAATATATTTTAATCTGCAGGATAATGCTGACTGTCATTGTCACTTGTGTCCCGTTTATTTTGATTCCATCTTTGTTTAGACTATTATTGGTGCTTAGAGAGCATGCAGGGATATGGAACAGTCTCAAACAGCAGGTTGTAGTATGTGACATCTGTTGTGTTTCATTATAGAAAAAAAAAGTTCTTTCTAATATTTTAAAAATCTAAAAGAAATCAGTATTTTTTCGTTGTTGCTTATGAGATTTAAGTAGGAATCATAAATGGTTGGAGATCAGTAAAGAAGTTCGGGCATAGCAGAAGGTGTTTCACTGTTTAAGGATATGTGTACTGTTCTTTAGTTTTATGTATGTATATAAGCTCTCTCAATTTATTTCCAAGGACTTGCAGAGAAGAGAATAATTCCATTAGGCAAGTTCTTGTAATGAAAACAGATGTACTTTTGGCCCAAGTTCTCCTCTAATTTGAATGATTTTCTTTGAAAAGAATTTGCCCATGAATGTGTGCTTACTGAAAAGCGAGGTTAGTATGAACGTAAAAGCAGATGCCAAAGTTGATCCTTGATTAGAAGAGTTTTCCTCTCAATTTTAAGTGACTGAATTAGTCCTTCACAATGACAAGGTGGGGAAGGTTTTCAGTGTGAGTTAGTGTTCACAAAGGGAATGGTGTAGTTAAATCCTCATGCATTGTGCTGAGAGTCAGTCGCATCATGTCAGTGATTAAGGTATGAAACTCCTGGGCAAACTGGTGAGAATTTCAGACGGTTGCTCTAGACATTGTTAGAACCAGTAATTAGTTTTGTAAGTGAGCTATACATGTATAGTTATTACTTGTTCTGTGCTGTGCTTGGATTGCAATAATGAAGTGACATTTAAAAAAATCCATGCAGTAGGGTGCTTTTGTAGCAGCTTAAATAGTCAACATTTTGATACTTTTATTCCAAAGCAAGAGCATAGAGGGAGATAAAAGATCTTTCTCTTTAACTCTGGCAAGATAATGTGACAAAAAAGAATTATTCTTCCTTTCATAGCTGTGAAAGAGACTACCTGGACTGAGTTCAGGGTTTGGGTTTCATCTCCTAGCTTCTTTGCATCTTTACTCCCTTCTTTGTCTTTTCTTGTAAAATAAAGAACTAACTAGCTGAAGTGCCTTTTTCATTATCTTTTTACACATATATTTTTTAAATTGTTATTTTAACTCTATTCATGGCTGCGGGAATCCTGCTAGTAGTGAATGTCCTGAAATAGAATTTGTTTTTCTACTGTAGGACCACTCTCCTTACACAAAGCTTTCACTCAGCTGAAGAGAGAAGCACCAGCAGATAAAAGTGGAAGATTGCTCTGTGGCCAGGGCTCAAGAAAGCCCTGGAGCCAGAGAGACAGGGGGCTTTCCCTGTGCCGATTCCAGTTAAAATGTAAATTGAGGCACTCTCATTTCCTCTTGCTTTCTCTAGAACCCTCCAAGAGACCCTGTATACAGAACTGTGGCCTGGTGGGATGGTGTTTTGATGCATTTTTGTAAAAAGAGATATTTCTTTTGGAGACAACCAACTCCCTTAAGACACTTTTTACTCCTCAGGGGTTTTTTCCCTCTCTTCCCATTCTTTCTTGTTCTTTTTTTCTGCAGTACCTTCTGCTGTTCAACAGTTGCATATTGTTCAAAAAGTTTCTGCAACAGCTTTCCAAAACAATAAAATGAAGACCTCTGACCAGGAGCAGAGGAGATTTTTCCTGGTTGTGGACTACTGAGCTTATCTTGGGACCTCCAACATGTCCAAAGACATGTGTGGATCAATAAAGAATAAAATACTTATAAAGTGACATTTGAATCTGACAGAGTTGAAGGATGCTTTAATGGAAAAAATTATCTTCTCTTTAAGTAAGTGGAACTTTCCAAGCTGTCATGAAATTAATTTCAGTGTTCATTTGGGTGCAGGTTGTAGGAGTATCTCACTTGAAATGATAATCTACATTTACAAAAACAGTGTCATTTTTGTACCAATTCAACAACAAAGTAAATTTAAATCCTACATGAGAAGAGGTGGGCAGATGTTAAACAGACTGCCAGTGGCGCTTACAGTGGAAATTCTGTACATTCCTTCCATGGTTTTAGCATGTATTTAGCTGCACAATAATGGCCTTTTTTTTAAGGACCAGGAAAGCAAAACCGCATGCTACATTTTCAGGGTCTGGCCATTGTATTGCCAGTGGTAGTGTATTGTAACTGTATTTTATCTCAACACATGGGATTGAGTCTTAAAACCAGAATTGTTTATAAAGGGTGTGCAGTGAGGTTACTGCTCATAAGATGAGCTGTGAACACTGAATAATGTGCATTCACGTAGCCCAAAGCAAATGCAAAATAATGCAATGTAGCTTGACCTTTTCTCATTGCAGGTTAACCTGAGTCTAATTAGCTGAGGTTTGCCTCAGGCTAAAAGTGGACGGAAATCACAGCTTGGCTGAGTAGTAACTTTTTAACTCTTTGTAACTTGCTTTTGTGTTTACATCCTGTGCTATTAGGGGGGACGAAAGGAATTGGAGGTAGAACAAAGGAGGACAAACCAAAAGTGCTCGTTGTAGCAGTGGTAGTCACCTGCTATAAATTTAAACTGAAGTTCAGCACTGAACATCTGCTCGGTATTGTGCAGAGGCTTCAGCAGCAGTCCAAAGAGTTTTAGGAACAATTCCAAAAATAAAAAGGGATCAGTAACTTTGTATCAGCAGCACTGGGGGCTTTTTTCCTTTGTTGACATTGAAAGTGAGAAAATGAAGCTGAATTGTAAATGTGCAGGGTCAAAACTTAAAGGAGTGTCTAAAGTGAAGCTCTTAAGTTTTAGTTTTTATTTGGTTTTGTGGTATTGGGTGAGCTACATCTTCAATATCACATCTATTTCTTTAAACTTGTGTAATTTTTGTTAGCCATTATGAAAGTGATTTCATTTCATAAGTGTTTCCTTCACTGCCTCCAAATAAGGTCGATGAATTGGGGATTCAGTGCTCCAGGCTTAAAGTTTAGAACAAAGACATATTCAGTTTTGAGACACTTGTTTGTTCTGTGCTCTGTAAATTCATAAATTTGTTAATTTGCTCTGAAAGTACTCTGAATGGGCTTAAGAAATAAACTGTCAGTGGTGTGCTGAGGTAACTGTTGTGGCAATGCACTTTTGAAACTTTTTCTTTCAAAATGTGAGTAGCAACTTCCTT
>VZRQ01006119.1:1360007-1418869 GCA_013397975.1 Machaerirhynchus nigripectus | reverse complement strand
TTTTTTTTTTTTTTAATACTATGTGCTTTCCTCACTGTGTGTTCTGCAGCAAGAGGTCATTGCAGCTTGAGATACCAGTTGAAAAATTTGTAGCTTATACTGTCGAATCACATCCAGAGATTCATGCAAATTTTTGAAGTTCATTTTTTCACCAGTGAAGCTGAAAAGCAGTAATTTCACTGCCTTGTTTCAATTAATGTGTAACATAATGAAACTAAGAATTATACAGCTACATTCTAAATTCGCAAAATGACATGTAGCTAGCATGAAATTCGGTTTCACAAGTTATTAAAAAATTCCTTGTGTGAGTCTTTAAGCCCCACACTTGCAAATAACTTAGTTTAGCTAGTGGTGGTATGTGCCAGGTAGTCTCAGTGTGTTTATGCTTTTGAGTGTGGTTCAAAATGTCCAACACTTCAGTCTAGTTTCTGTAGCTAGGAATAAATATACCAAATAAACTGCCTCCAAATGGGAATGGATTTATGCCATAGCTTTTCATGCAGCCATGACAAAGTGAAAAGTGAGGTAAGGAAGTCTTGACTGGTAACTGGACGTCAAAACTATGTTAGCAAGTTAGCCATGAATTATTTGAAAGTTCTTTGTATCTCTGGACATATGGGATATTTCATAATGTGATATGGGTGATTTAATGATACACTTCCTATGTGTGCAGCATCCCTGGGGAATTATTGAAAAGATTCAGAAAAACATTCTAGCTTTATTGAGAAGAAACAGGAGTCTTTTTTCTTTTTCCTTTCCTTGTTAAGATTATAGCCAGCCTCCCATCCATGTTCTCCTGTTTCTCGACTTTGCTTCGAAAACATAGTTTTGGTCTGGAAAATAACCAGTTTTACTCTGAAGAAACATGTTTCTGTAAAAATATAGGTGAAGTCTGAATTACAGAACACTTGTCATTTTGTTGCAGTTTTTTTTCCTTTTAACGCAAAAAAATAGCCTTCTGTTTTCATCTGAAACAGCTTTACTTGAAAGTATTTTCAACACCTCTGGAGACTTATGTAGGGTCTATAGCTGAAGAAAAAGCGGTGTAAGCCCATTCACAGAATAACAGAATCAACTAGGTTGGAAAATACTTTTGAGACTGAGTCTAACCTAGGACTGAA
Organism: Machaerirhynchus nigripectus; assembly: GCA_013397975.1. Lineage (NCBI taxonomy): Eukaryota > Metazoa > Chordata > Aves > Passeriformes > Dicruridae > Machaerirhynchus > Machaerirhynchus nigripectus. Next base: position 1,417,748 of record VZRQ01006119.1, on the reverse strand, counting down.
AACCCCCGTGTGAACTAGACCATGGCACTGAGTGCCACATCCAGAGTTTTCAACAGTGCCAGGAACAGTGACTCCACCACCTCCTTGGGCAGCCCATTCCAATCCCAAATCACCCTTTCTGTGAAGAACTTCTTCCCAGTGTCCAGCCTAAACCTCCCCTGGCACAGCTTAAGGCTGTGTCCTCTTGTCTTGTCAGTTATTGCCTGGGAGAAGAGACTGACCCCACCTGGCTACAGCCTCCTTTCAGGTGGTTGTAGAGAATGATACGGTCACCCCTGAACCTCCTTTTCTCCAGGTTCAACAACCCCAGTTCCCTCAGCCACTCCTCATGGACTTGTGCTCCAAATGTTTCACCAGCCTTGTTGCCCTTCTCTGGACATGCTCCAGCATCCTTCCTAAACTGCAGGGCCCAGAACTGAGCTCAAGGTGCAAGCCTCACCTGTGCAAAGTTCAGGGGAAGAATCACTTCCCTGGTCCTGCTGGCCACGCTATCCTGATACAGGCCAGGATGCCCTTGGCCACATGGGCACACTGCTGCATCATGTTCAGTCTGCCATTGATCAGTACCCCAAGGTCCCTTTCTGCTTGGCCTCTGTCCAGCCACTCTGTCCCCAACCTTTAATGCTGCAGGGGGTTGTTGTGGCCGAAGTGCAGGACCTGGTATTTGGTTCTGTTAAACCTCATATTGTTGGATTCAGCCCATCTATCCAGCCTGTCCAGGTCCCTCTGCAGAGCCCTCCTATCCTCCAGCAAATCGACACTTGAACCCAACTTGTAATCTGCAACTTTACTGATGATACACTTGATCCCCTCATCCAGATCATCAGTAGAGGTATTAAACAGGAGAGGGCCCAACACAGATCCCTGGGGGACACCACTGCTGGCTGCCACCAGCTGGATGCAGCACCATTCACCAGCGCTCTGGGCCAGGCCATCCAGCCAGTTCTTAACCCAGCAAAGGGTGCTCCTGTCCAAGCCATGGGCTGCCAGCTTTTCCAGGAGTATGCTGTGGGAGACAGTGACAAAGGCTTTGCCGAAGTCCAGGTAAACAACATCCACAGCCTTTCCTGCATCCACCAGAGGGTCACCTGGTCATAAAAAGAGATCAGGTTGGTCAGGCAGGACCTGCCCCTCTTAAATCCATGCTGGCTGGGCCTGATCCCACAGCTGTCCTGTAGGTCCTGTCTGATCGCACTCAAGATGATATGTTCCATTATCTTGCTGGGCACCAAGGTCAGGCTGACAGGACTGTAGTTTTCCCAGATCCTCCTTCTGCCCCTTCTTGTGGATGGGCATCACACTGGACAGCTTCCAGTCATCTGGGACCTCCCCAGAGAGCCAGGACTCGTGATAAATGATGGAGAGCAGCTTGGCGAGCTCTTCCACCAGCTCCTTCATCATCCTAGGATGGATCCCATCTGGTCCCATACACTTGTGAGCATCCAGGTGGCTCAGGAGATCACTAACTGCTTCCTCCTGGATTACAGGGGGGCTGTTCTGCTCTCCATCCCCATCTACCAGCTTAGGAGGCTGATTGTCCTGAGAATGACCTGGCTTGTTGTTCAAAACTGAGGCAAAGGTGTTAAGTTCCTCAGCTTTTTCCTCATCCTTGATAACTACATTCCCCACCATGTCAAACAAGGAATGGAAGTTTTCCTTACCTCATCTTTTGCTATAAATCTTTTTATAAAAACATTTTTTATTATCCTTTACAGAAGTGGCCAGTTTAAGTTCTAACTGAGCTTTTGCCTCTCTGTTGTATTCATTGATACTTCGAATAATAAATTTTATCCAAATTCTGCTGATTGGTTTTTACATCAGGAAAAATTTCTGTTTGCAGGAGTTTGCAGCTGACATAGCAGTGTACACAGTACATCTGGTAATACACAGTATTTTGCCCTCGACGTAGGAGACAGAAGGATCAGCCTATCCATTGCTTAAATGAAAATCTAACCTGTTCAAAACCCCCACTCCCCACATAAAACAGAAGACCACATGCATGTTTTGCTGGCAGTGGACTTTTGGTGGACTTTTTAGTAGGAACCTCCATAGCAGTGGTGCTTTATCTACGCACAGCAATTGATTGGCATAACTATAGCTCAAGAAGCTATTTTGGAATAGGGTGTAGACTCTCTTACAGAATAAAAGTGGTTTTATTCTAGACCAATTCTGGTCCTTTCTGAATAGTCCAATTATTTAAAATTGCTCTCTTAAGCGTTGTTTGCCTATAGCTGCGGACGTGAGTAGTTTAAAAACCTGTAGCTGTGGTCCCCAAAGCAGCACCTTGGGAATGAACATCTTGCCTATGTGGTTCTTTGTAGCCCTGGGAAAGGAAAAGTCAAAACTGACGCTGCCACTGCTGTACTGACATGGAGAGCAAGTTCCTGTGATAACACTTTACAGGCCAGCTTGCTGAACATTTTTCCTGGGTCAGCAAATGTTTTGTGTCACTGCTCTTTAGCTATTGGTGATAAACTTCATCTTTCAATTTACTCCATTTTCTTGTAAGAGAAAACACTTGTCATTTTTTTCAGTTGATGCCTGATGATACTCAGGATGTGGTATGTAGTTCCCTATGCCTAACTGAATTTATCCTTTCGTATATGTTGCAGTATAAGAAGCCCTGATGAATAGAGAATTCTGTGAATAGGGTTCATGAGGAAAGCAAGGAAAGCCCGTGGAACACTGGCTGTGCCTTCTGGTAATGGACATTTTGGTCCCCCTTGAAAGAAAAACCTGTTTGCCTTGTTCCTTAGTGCGGATGGTGACACCCCACGTCACCAGTAGGGCTTAAGAACACACCTGCTGCACATCACTAACATTTTAATTATTTAATTATTTCTGCTGCACAGAAATGGGATTGCTGATCACTGACCTGCAGTGGCTTGTAACATTAGCCAACATCCTTGGATATTCATAACCCTTGGTTATGAAAGGCACTTTCCTAGAGGCAGGAAAGACATTTAGATTGTGTTGGGAAAGATCTAATTTGAGTTGCTGTGTGCTTATTTATTACATGTTATTTACAAGACCAGTGTCCTGTTGATGTCTGATTAAATAAGTCTTTCCTCTCCCTTCCCCTCTATCTTTACCCATCAGGAAAATTCCATCTGAAATTTTTTTTGTTTAAAAATAAGAGTAAGTAATAAGATACATGATTGGACCTTCAACATTTAGGAGTTGCTGATGTTGTGCTTGTAATCTTGTGTATATTCTTGGAATGGGCATGCTACCCTCTTGGATGAAAGAATAGAATGCAACAAATGCTTTTGGTATTCTTCTTAGCTGCAGACTAACAATAGGGTTGTAGCAGATCCCCCAAGAACAAGAAAGTGTATCAGAAGCACCAAGTCCTTGCTGTTTGAGGAAAGAGCTCATTTTCTTTTATTAATGGTACTTTATCCTTTAGCTAAATCTGTCCTGCAAAGAAGTACAACCATACAGGCTTCATCACTCTGTTAGAGTTACAGGATGCAGCTACTGTCTCTGCAAAATTGGAAGGAAATACAGGGTTAGCAAGGGAGTATTTGTTCCTGTCTCTGCTCATCTCGTAAGTTACATTGAAAACTCCCCTAAAAAGAGAGAATTCTAAGGGACTGTCAGAAGCACTTCAGTTGTGCAGTCCTAAAACCAGAAAGCTAGTATCACTACAAACCATTTTTCATGTGAAATTGGTAGAAGATTGTTGACTCAAAGGAAGAATTTAAGTCCCAAGATAAGTTCTTTTTGCATTAGCACACTGTATATTTACTACAGCAGTTTTACTTACAGAATATAGGGCGAGAGTAAAACTCTATTCTTAGTGTTTATGTTCATGGCTACTATTACCTTTGAATGTAACAAGCATTGTCTAGGTAGATATAAAAATACTGCATGATTTCTATATGAGGAAAAAGGAATATTATGTAAAAAGAAAGACTTTGTGCTGTTTTAGAAATTGTTCAGTTGAGGTAATTTAAGTCATCAGAGTCTGACATTTTGATGACTCTGGATATACCTGGAATTACGTATTACATATGTTACTTGTCATTTATACCAGCTCATTTAAATTTTCTGCTTGATGTGCTGTCTCAAATGCTCCTCTTCTTCAGAGCTAACTCAAAGTGTTACAAATTCTAAAGTCTTCGTTTTTATGGATTTTGAAGATGTGTGTGGTAAATTTGATGCAGCATTATTGACTGACAAAAAAGAATTGAGATGTTCCATATTTAGATGTTATCATATAAATGCTGTCATACGCTTCTTGCATTATTTTACAGAAATAATATTTTAAAATTTTGTGGTTCTGGTGCTGCTGCAAGCATTATAGACCTGATAAGATTGGAACACCAGTTCTGCAAAATCGTTGTCACACATGGTATTTGAAAATATAGGTTAAAGATGGTGGGATATTTGGCTTGTCTTAATGTGAAGTGTTGGAAAGAGAGCTTGTCCTCATGCATGAAAATGCACTGTAATTCTGGTCAATGGCAGTATATTTTAGTCAATTTTACGTTAAAATTAACAGGTGTAACACACCAGGAATTAGCATGTCCTCTCTTCTACTGCATGGAAGAAGCATTTGCATTAAATCAGGGCGTTGTCATTCAAGTCTCTAGATGGCATTAGAAATTTCCTCTTGACACAGCCACCCAATTTCTGTCTGGTGTGAAGGATGAATACACTGCTTTTATTCTTTTATCAAAAGATAGGCTCCGTGGAGTCAGTTCTAAAAAGGTCAATAAGGGGAGCTAATTAAACTTTACTTGTTGAGAGTTTGCACCAGGATTGACATTTTCTATATACAGTCTACTAACATTTGCAAGTTCTTATTTTTAGATGGCTGACTTACCTATAACTGTCAGACGCACCCTTGACAGTTGAATTTTTCATTTGCAGTCATTAAGACTCGAGCAAGAATCTGATTACTTAAAGACTACACACTTTAATTTGATCCCAAGTTCTGCTCAGTGAATATAACTAGTAACCACTGTTGTCCTTAAATTTAGTTAGCATTTAGTGTCATTCTAGATCGTACTATGTTAAAGTGCCCTCAGAAATTACTTTGTTTCCAAAGCAGTGTGTTCCAATTCTATGTGTTTGTAGTAGTTGAGAATGCAAAATATTTTTGTTTAAGAACATCATTCTCTGTATATTTGCTCTGTGTCAGTTAATGTAACCATATTGTCTTCTCTATGATATAACAGACTGTCAATAAATTGAAATTTGTTTGCTGTCAAAAGTGGGCAAAACCGTGGCTCTCTCCAAAGATGTTATTGTTGGGAGTTATCTTGCTTATTGAAAAGTGTCACCATGGTACTGTCATTCTGTTCTGTAGCACGACTCAGCAGAAGTATATTTCTGTAGTGAGGATGTTGGTCTTGCAAAAGTGTGCAAACCTCACCATAGGCCTGAAGGATCCCATTTGATTTCTGTCTGCTTCACTGACTTGCGCCAGTCCTTAAAGAGTAGGAGACCTGACTTGTAACTGATTTCAGGGTTTTGGGGGTTGAGGCTTGGTTTTCTTTTTTTTTTTCTTTCTTGTGGCTTGCTACTAAAAGCCCACTCTTCAGTGTTTTATTGTGTGGTGACACAGAAAGTAAGCTGGGGAGCGTGTCGAAGCTGAGGAGGCACTGCCTGGCCTCGTCTGCTGACACAATGAAGCTTGCAAGTTTGCTTTGGGAGTGGAGACCATTTGGAGTGAGCATGTGTGCAAAGAACGAGGTTTCTTCTTTGAATTTTTAAAATTTGGGAAATTTAAGAAGAAAGGTAATTGTGAAATCTGGAATAAAGTTTGCAGTAGGGTTATCAGCCTATCATTAAAGTGGTACTAAGGTACTTTAAGAGTGTTGGGGGTTGAACTGAAATCTTGCCTTGCAGGTTATAAGGAAAAGTCAGGCCTCAATAGGTAGTGAATAGCCCTTTTTTATCACTGACTTTTGCAGGTGTATATGAAGAGTTATCTGGGTTATAAAAAACAGTGTGTATGTATGTGTGTTCTTGGATGTTTTTTACCTTCTGAGAGATTGAATAGTGTTTCTGGCAGGAGGCTGTTGATCCACACTTGTCTTTCCACATAAGCACCTCTCCAGAGGCTCAGGTGTTAAGGAAGAATGCAGAGGGGCAGAAGTGCATGTACAGACATTTTTGTGAATTATATCTTGCTCTGGGTCAGACTGTTCATTGTGTCTGGAATTTTTTTTTTTAATAGTTTCTACTTTCTTTCTTCAATGAAGTAAAAGTGTTTTCAGTTTCCTCACAGCAGGCTTGCATGTCTCTGCAGAAGTTTGTCATGAGAGGAAGGACATTTATAATTTTTTTATAAGAGGAGTGAGTAGCCAAAATACAATGAAGCATAGAAACAGATACTGGGCTTTAGTGGAGAATTTAATACCTTAGTTTTCTGCCTATTCTTTATTTCTGATGACTTGTACTTCACCACAAAATACTAATCACATTTCATTTTAGAAACCTCAGGATCCGCTGTGGCTCGCCTCATCGGTAGGAAGGAGATGTCTGAGCACAGACATAAAGGCACTGAAAGGTTCTAGCATTCTAGCTGGCTACCTCCTAGTCTGGTGAGGAGAGAAAAAGAAATCTCTGAAATTTTTTTGGACTGGCATCTGACAATGTTAAAAAGCAGTATTTGCCAACTAGCAAAACCAAAGCTGATAGGTAAAGAAAATTGTTGAGAGCACTGTATTTTATAATGGTAGTGGTACTGGGTTGGGGTTTTATTTAAAAGCTCTGTATAATTCCAGTGGCATGCTTCTTGGATATCTGTACATTTTTCATTTACATTTTGACATTTAAATTTACGATCCTGTAATTTTACAGCTCATCTTACATACGCTTTTTTCAATGGCAAATTGAAATCACAGATGAAGTGCGCTTGAGTACAGAAAAAAATGTTTAGTAGGATGGGGGAAAAAATGTTGTAGCACACAAACATATTCCTTGGCTGCAAGCTTGTATGTGCAAATTAGGCTCACTTATGAGAACGACCTTTTTCATTTTTTCTTGTGCTAACATATCCCAAGGAAAGTGCATATGGTTCCTCAAAGTATTAAAATGTATCCTGCTGTTGGCATGGTAGGGAACACAGTTACCATACTCCAGAACTTGCCAGCAAACTGCAGTAAGGATATAACTGGACTATTGGATTTGTGGTGAAAACTTAGCAACTTTGCTGGAAGTTCTTTGGTTGTGATCCAAAGTTAAGTTCTGTCCTTCAGATGTAAGGTAACATAGAAGAAAAAAAGTTCTTTACCACTTTTGTCATGCTCTCTCCTAATTTTTTTAAAGTATATTATTTTTGTAAGTCAAGTGTCTGAGAAGTATCTTCTGGTGGAGTGTTTGCCTTGATGTTTGTGTTCTAAAGGAAACTTAGTAATTAGACATCTATGCATTAGAGCTAATAAACAGCACTATTGCAAGAAGTGTAGTGCTAAGAAAATTTTATTTGAATGCATGGTATTGTTTTGACCAAGGATAGCCAAGCAGAAGAATAGAACAGGCTGCAACCATCATAAATTTAAAACCTAGAGCATGCAATTGGTGTTTTTTTCCCAACTGAAATTATGTATAGAGGTTTTCATTCATTTTATCAAGCCTAAACTCGATTAATCAAATTATGTTATGTGTAAGCAGTACAAAATGGCTGTTGCTGAAATCTTATAGAATGATGTAGAAATTGAAGCAAGAGTTTCAAGGCTGTCTGGCTGTGCTGAGATGGTAGTTCTCTCAAATTCATTCATACTTCCTTACGGTAACATTTGTGGTTGCATGTCATAAGCAGAATGTCATTAGCGTCATTGGGGTGATTAATCAAGTCACGGCACATCAGGCAATGTGTATATGGGATTTTGTCTTCTTTTCCATGGTCTCATGTGAACTAAGTGAGGTCAGGCATAGTTGGTGTTTAGCTGAAGGAACAGCTGGAAAACTGGTGGAGGAAAAACCGATTTTAACAGGTAACTTGTTAACTTGTTTCTGCAAGTCAGCACTCTATTAATATTGACCAAGTATCATTTGGGAAAAACTGTTTCATAGTACCTGATAAATTTGAGGTGGAAGTTTAAAAAAGATACTGAAATCTGACATTTGTTTAATTTTTTCCTCAGATGAGAGTGCAATAGTTGCTACAGGATTTTTGGAACACTTCTGGTTTTTCAGAGGGTGGTGATAATTTATCTGAACCCCCCCCCGCCTTTTTTTTTGTTTGTTTTAAAGTTCTGCTTTAATTTTTTCAGAGTATTTCAAGAGGTGGTCATGAAAGAGTATTTGTATTTCATTACAGAGGTGGCGTATATAACTGGAAAACTAAAAGAAAAATAATGGAATACTTGAAATCATTGTCTCTTTTTCTTCATAATTGCATTTGCTCATTTTTTTTCTTTAAATGTCACTATATCCAGGAGAATTATCATGGTTTCAAGTGAGTTATAGCTTTACATGGGTGCCTTTTGCCATTGACCGTAATAACAAGAATATGTAAAATACATACAGAATTACTTTCAGAAGATTTTTTATCTTTTGTTGGTAGGGTCGTGTTGGTTTGGATAATATTACATTTTATGACCGAAAGCAGCATTTCATTGATCTTCATTCCAGAAAAATTAGAAATCTTTTAAGATTTAAGATTCTAAGATTTAAGATTATTAATACTGAGCATGAAGATGCTTTTAGGTCTTTAAAGAAGAAATAGATACTCTTCAAAATAAGATGGACTTCCTGTAGCAATTTGAGTTGACATTTTTCATGTAACAAATTCTATCATCGTTTAAGATTTGTTTAAGCTGCTGCTGAAAATGCAGGTCCTATTCTGAGTTACTGTCTGCAGACAGTATATTACTGTTGTGAGCTACATGGCAAGATGTGTGCCAGGTTAGAGTAAAATACCTGGATAATCTATGTGATAATAAAAAAACCACATGTAAACTAAATATATTTTAAAAAAAGGTTATCTTCCTGCATGTCTCAAGTTTCTCTCTCCTCACTCCCATTTTTGCACTTTGTTTCAGAAAATGTTTAATATCAGTGCTGTATTCCTGTGTCAGAACCTGCCATTTTCATTTTTATTTGTTTCTGTATCTCTTGGAGGCAGGATCAGATCCGTGATTTAACTTTCCTTCCTTGTGACTCTTAATTCTGGGATGGTTTTGCTTCTGGCACTTTCACCTTGGGCTCTCTAGTTTTCCCTAGGTGGTGGACCTTGGAAAAATCTTTATTTTCAGGTTACCTAAAGAGGATTCTTCTATTTTCACCTCTCCTATTACAATGGCTACTTGGAGGTTTTTCCAAGGTTGCCTGACATGGATAGTGAGTAACAGTTTTCCTTGTGCTGTTACCTACCTGAAGTGATAGATCTGCTTCTTTGAAGCAAATTGACAAAGCATGGCATGGCATTCATTTCTCATTTTTCTTTTCACTCTTGCTTCTACTCCAAGAATGACATTTTAGTAAGGTGTTCTCTTTTGGCAGTTCTTGAGTGGCTCTTTTTACACCTCTGTTAGCACTGCTGCCTTCCACTTGTTTGCCATGCTGTCAAAATCGTTGGGAGTTGCGGGGGGAAATTAGTTTCTTGCTTCACATTCCAGCACTACTTCCTCTAGCCAGTTTTCTCTAGTGGAGTCCAGACATTCCTACAGGCTAAGTTTCTTTAACTTGCCCTACACACTCTGGCACCAGGCAGTCTAGGAAAAACTGGGGTGGTCAGTACTACCAACACCTTTCCCGAGTAACTATGTAACTTCAGTAAAGCAGCTCCCTCTCTTTCTTTGTGCTGGCGTTCTGTCTTGGAATTGGGACCCATCTTTTTGTGTTATGGTCAATGCAAATAAAGCAGTCAGTGTGAGGGCTGAGTTGTCTTGTGTTAAAGGTGAAGCCTGCGGTCCTTTGGAATGATAAAAACATGGTTTTGCCTTTCACTCCCCACCCCATTCTGAATTTAGTGCTGTTCCATAGACTTGCCAAACTAAGTTCAGGTCCTTCTCGCAATGCTTGTTCTGCACTGCCACCCCTTTAAAAAGGGCTCTGTTAAATTGTAACCTGATTTATCTGGAATACTAGTTAAAGGTTTTACCCTACCTGTGTACTTTCAGCTGTCTTTGTAGCTTTCCAGCTTCTTTCTTGCCCTTCTTGAACGTAGGAGTGATGCTTTCTTCCAGTCCTTGGCAACTGCCCCTGATTATCATGACTTTTTAAAGATCATGGAGTGACCTGGCAATAATGTTTGGTAGTTTCTTCAGCACTTGTGGCTGCACATCTGACTTGTTTAAGAGTTCCCTAACCTCACCCTCATTCACCTGCTATTGATCGAGTTTTATATATCAAAGATTAAACTGGATTTATGTTATTAAGAAGCTAAATCACCTAGAGCATGGAAATGGTGAGTTTTGGTGCAGCCAGCAGGTGAACAATAGTATCCAAAAAGGACAAAGGTGTACCGGGATTGCTGGAATGTTGACCACAGCAGTGGCCAGTGGATTGATCCTTGAAGACACAGACAAAAGTAGGGACTTCTTGTCACCTGAATGTGTGCTTCTGAACAGGCTGTGCAACCAAACCACCCTAGGAATGTTATGCTAAGTAGTGTTAGGTATCTAAAGCTTCAGCACTGTTGGAAACTCTTGGGATTTTGGTGGAATGGACCCCAGTGTTAAATTGTATTTGTGTATCGTTTTCCTGGTACCAAACAGAAAAACATAAAACTACCAACCCAAAAACTGTGTGTGATTATCCATTTGTAGAATTTGTTGCTTAATGCAGTGCAGGAAGACTTCTCATCCATACCCTAGCACATTTCTGGCTTCTCTGTGCATATTGAATGCTTGTTATCCTCTTGATCTTTGCCAAACATATTCACATCTTTAGTAGTTCACACATTTCCAAAATGTATTATTGGTTGTTTTATGAAGTTGAGTGGGTTTTGAGAACTTTGGGTTGTGTGGTGATTTTTTTGAATCTCGCTTATTAGTGATAACTGCTGTGATATTGGGAGCAGATTGGATAGGAGTGGACCTGGAAACTTGTACTTGCTATAAAGATAAGTTTTTAGATACTATGTTTGTCCTTGAGATGCTGCTGTTTAGTGAAAAAAAAACCACCAAACCACAAAGTTCCCACAAAGTAGTTAACAAAAATAAGCAATAGAGGATTTATGTGCCAGCCCTGATGGAAAGGGCATGAATTTCAGTGGAAGTTGGATCAGAAATACTGATGTTTTTATAGTATTTTGATAATAAAAGAATTCCTAATCTGGTTAGACTACAGGGATACTTCGATCCAAAATGTGTGATTTGGGCTCCTGACATGCAGTAAAAAACCTGATGCGAGTTCTGCTTCTACCTTTCCTCTACTTTTTTCTTTTTCCCCTCATTTTTGTCATGAAACATACTAAACAGCTAAACCACTGGAGGAATCAGCTGAATTCAGTAGCAAAAATTTATGTTAGCTTGCACTGCCAGCAGTTGGTACTTCAGACTTTTCCAGAGAGGTACCAAATCTAATGCTGTACCAAGTCAAATTCTCTTGATACTTCCAACCATCTGTGGAGAAGAAACCACTTGTATATGGTATGCCATAGCTATAACTGACAGATTTAAATGCAAAGAGATTTCTTTCTTTTATGAGTCACCTGCAAGAATAACCTCTGCTTATTATGACATAATGAAGATGAGCTTACAGTTTGCTACATCGTCTCTGAGTAATTCCAAATGCGATACAACGATTCTGAAGTGCACTTTAATACCATGGATGTAAACAGTCACATTTCTATTTCTTGTTTGAATTCATTATTTTAATCCCCATCAGATTCATATTTGTGGTAGTAATGTACCGTACATTTGGAGTGCTGAGAAAACATTTATAAAAAGCTTTGCCAAAGAAATCTGCCTATATAGACTACAGTGACTTTACTGTTGAGAATCTCCACGTGTTTATGGAAAAAAACCCATATTAGTTGAGCAAGTCCGATTTGTAGATTTTGTTGCTCAAACACCCAAGTTACTTAATGACTCTAATACAAGAGATAGAGTAGTACAGCAGTTCTATTGATATGTTGGCAAAGAAACAAACATGTCCGGTCTTTACCATCTGTTTATAATGCTATATAAAGAAGACCTTACTGGTTGCCATGGAAACCAGCATTTCCAAAACCACAAGTGTTTGCTTAAAATCTCAGGCCTTCTAAAGTCTTGCATTTTCTGAGGAAAAAAGAATTGAAAATACCGAAAGTTTTCCAGTGATTTTTATTTCTTAACAGTTGTTTTGCTGTAGAATACTTCCAGTATTTTCGCGCTGTATCTTCTTTTAAGACTTTAGAAATTTGAAGTATGCTGCTGGTAACTTGATGAGCTTATTTGATGCTTAGCAATGATCCATGAAAAGGTGACAGATACTTGTTGGGTTTTAGGTTGATCTTTGTAAAAGGAGGAGTTATAGTTTGGATGAACAAGCCCAATTGTGATATTGACACAGTGGAGTGACAAATAGAGAATTTGGGTGGAGGTCACGTTGAAAATACTCCTTAACCTGAGTGAAAACCCAGATTCATCTCAATTATCAGATCTGGTAACTTGGGTCTCACTGAAAAAAAAGGATCTCTAGAATCAGAAATCTAGAGAAAAACACCAGATGAAGATAATGCTGTCAAGAGTTACGGTCTAGGCGTGTCTGTGGTCTCCACTCTTGGCTTGAAATTGTTTTTTCAAAAAGTTTTCTTTGATTACTTGGAACTATTGAAAAACCCGCAAGGTGTAGTATTTAGAAGTATAGACGTTTGTGATAGAATCTGGGAAATTTTTTTTCCCATTTGAGACTGTTGGTAGTATTGCCTTGCACTTTGTACTACTCATCTGCTGTGTTTTAAGGTGTTCCCCCCCCACCCCAGCTTACAAAAGGCTTCTGCTGTATGTAACCACTTAACTCCAGTAGGGAGTGACACTGTAGAGGTGCTGCATTTGGGGTAATGCTGTTGGTTGGTTTTCAACCACCTAATTTCTGTTTCTGTCTAGAAGAAAGCTTTTTGTTTATGGCGCTCTTGGCATGTATTTGGCTTGAACTACTTGAAGGGAGAACAATCTATTGAAGCACAAAACTTGGAACCTCTTTTTCGCTACTAGTAAAGAGCCTTCAGTGTTTTTAGGGAAGAAATATTTGCAATTAATTAATCTGAATAATGCTGAAAATCAGTGAAGTTGTTATCTAGAAATCTTGTTCAGTATGGAAGGTTAAAAGAACTTTTTATATCATTCTGTCATGGCAGTACATAGCCTAACGTTTTTGCCTTTTTATGTTTCATCAATTTGTAAAACATGCTGTGAGCATTTTCAGTCTGAGATAATGGCCAGGAGTTGACCTGTTTCATTGTTACATTTTCCCAGAAAAGTTTATTTAATGCAAAATACATTTTTATGACAGGCTCTACAATTACAATATTGCTGAAGTGACACTGGACCTCCAGAGGTGTCTGAATTCATTAGCCTTCCTAAGCTAATCATCTTTCTATCATTCACTGAACTCGTCCAAAATATTTATATTCCCTTCACTTAGCAGATTATTCCTGCACCTGGGAGAGCCTGTTCCCAGAAAGGTAGTCTTGTGCTTGAGTCCACCTGTTGATGCTGGTTGGCGGTGGGGTGTTAGACCCCCCACAAAGTTTGAATAAAGCAAATATTGATGGAGGAATCAGACACACAAAATTTAGGCTTCTGTCTAAATATTTGTGGTTAGAAAAATAAGGGTGCCAGACCTGCAAGCTACTCCTGGTCAAAGTAATTGCACTCAGATACTAACTGCATTTTTTGATGTTAGCTTGCCTGCTATCCACATCACATTCCAAATCAAGTAGCGGACCAGGAAAAACAGCGGAGACTGGCAGTTGGTTTAAAAATACATTTTGGTGGTTTGTTTCCTGTGTGGACACCTTTATTGTCATCCTTAAGGTGGTCCTTTTTGCCCTGCCTCTACCACTCATGAGATCTGATGGGTGGAGAGTAGAATGACTTAAAATAATAATAGTAGTAAATAATCTTTTTTACTGAATAATCAATGTGTTTGAGACAAATGTCTGATTATAGCTGCCCTTTATTTTTACAGTGCGGTTTTTTCAGTGTCCACAGGAGATACTTTTCAGCTCTTAGACGACCATGCAACCTCAAAACAGTCTTTTTCACACTCAAGTTTCAAACTGTTCCTATGCATTTGCGTCTTCATTCAAGTTAAAAAGATGATGGTTTTCTTTTTCTCACCAAGCAAATATTTTTTCCTCTTTGTCTTCATCTGGTCATAAGTTTTGCAGAAAAATGGGACATGATAATGTGTGGGCTTTTTTATTGTTGTTGGGGTTTTTTGTTTGTTGGTTTTTTGGGCTTTGTTAGTTTGGTTTGGGTTTTTTTGGTGGGGCTTTGTTTCTTTGTTTGTTTATTGTTTTTGTTTTTAAAAGTAACTCCTCCCATTGACCCTAGAGAATATCCTACACTGAAGGAAATAAGTGCATCAAAACCCCTGAAAATAATATGCAACGATGTAGCTGATCTTCATGAGAATGATTCAAATAACCTCTGCCTGTTTGGGAAATCAAATAAACTTAGTAGGACTGAATGGTAGACTGATACAGGTGTCTAAATAGGGTTCTACAGTCTCCAGAGGAAACTTTGTGGGTTTTTATTTCAAGGATTCGAAGGCTGTATTGATTTCTAGGAGCTGCAAATGCTCAGTTACAATTAACTCCAAGTTACCAAGGCCGAGTATCTGCAATTTTTTTTGTGCCTGATCAAAAACCTGTAGTTCCTTAAACTTCTATCTTTCGAATAAGATTTGGGTTTTGTGGGATCTTGCCCATTTGAATCTCCACAATTTTTTTTAACCTTCTGACTTTTATAGCGTCCTGGAAGGCTTCATCTTTTGTGATCATTGTTGTGTTTTAGTAGTTGTTGGAATTTTCTTCTTGAAAGTAGTGCAGTATTTGGGGTAGTTACTAAAGCCTGAAGAAATGAGTGCATGTAGCAGCTCCGGAAAGAGGTCAGTCTCTCTTCAGATCTTGAAGGATGCTGTGGCTTTTCTTTGAGGTTCTTGAAAAAGTTATGTGCAAGACTTTATCTTGTGATAAATTACCTCTGGGACTTATGCAATTGACCCCAAATTCTGTGCGCCTCCTGCCTCCTACCTGGGTTTGTAGTTTTCCACATTTCTGGTCCCTGTGAAGATCACATTTAATAAGCAATAGACTGATGAAGCTTTGGATGGATTTTTCACCATTATTGAGAAATATTTCTCCATGTCAGCAATATCCCATGAAAACTGAGCAGTTGGAGTCACTTGGTTTGGAAAGGATCCTAGGAGTTCTCCTCCAGGAGCTTTCTGTTCTAGAAGGTATGCTTTTGCAACCTTCTTCCAAGATAAAGCAACAAAGATCATCTTTGTTGTGTTTTTATTCAGTTTGTGATGAATATATTTAATATTTTAGAGACACGCTTTATGTGGATTTCTGGGACTCTTGAATACCTGAATTTTATCCAAGCTGTATTTTAAATGATCTTTAGTCACGCTCTCCAGCCAAGTAGGTGTCTGAAACATCATAAATGGAAGAAAAGGTACCCAAATTTGTACAGTTCTTTACATCCCAAAAAATACTGCAGCTTCTATGGAACTGAGCATTTTGAGGCCTGTTTTTTACTGAAGACCTTGGTTGCAATTCATTCCCAAGTACTCCTAAGTCTAAGAGTAGCCAAGTAAAAGCAGAGATACAACATTTTCTGTGTTAGTTTTTCAGTGACTCAGCCTGTAGATGTGTAGCTGTGAACCCATAAATTTCAGGCAAGTACTTTCTCACTGGACCACAACCATTCTTGTTTTGCACGTGACTTGGCTTACTTTTAACTCTCCAAGCATCACACCGTATAATGGTTGAAGTTATTAAAAGTTTATTTGTGTTGTAAGTGAAGGCGACACTTCTAAATTGCCTTTTTAATTTTTTTTGCCTTTGGATGAAAATCTAGTGCAGAGACAGGCCCCTGTCATCTTCACACCAGAGTTGTGTTTGGTTTTTTGTCTGTGACATCTTGGGTTTCTTTGTGATTGGCTTCACAAAGCGAATGGGGTGAGACCCCTTGTTTCTCAGAGACAGGTGGAACAGGAGGGTTGTTAAAGACTCCCTTGTAACCTGGTCTAAGAACATCTTCCCACAAAGTGGGATGGCAACATCGATTCCTCCAAGCCTGGTGACGCATTACACAAGTCTGCCCTTACTGGATAAACCCTTTAATGGCAGTTACATAATGGTGATGAGCCCCATCCCATTTTTCAAAGTATGTTTTTCAGGTAGGGAAATTCCCCAAACCTCAGTACTCATTTTTCATATGCAAAGAGATGTTTAGTTGTCCAAGTCCAAGAATAAGTTTCTAAAACAAACATTCTCATCTGCAGCCTCCAGTGGGCTTTTAAGTTGAGATGGCACGTGGGTTGCAGAGCATCCCTCCTTCTATCATTTCCTGTCAGCTGCGTATTTAATTTGAATCCCACTTTTAAATTCTGTTCTCTCCAGGTGAAGTAAGTTTGTCTCCTCTCCCCTTCTGAATCATGCTCAAAGCACATGTCAGGGCAAGGCTGATTCTCCTCTACAGAAACGGCTGTGGATGTTGGAATGGGCCAGGGTTTTTAATGTGTTCTGGAGAGATGTGCAGAAGGATATTTAATAAATACTTGAAACTTAAGGAGCAGGTAAAAAGAAGTTTCTATAGACTGCTGTTAGCATATACTAAATGTATAAGATTGAATGCTCTTAGTATTTAAATATACGCATGTTTCAGTGTGATCATATGGTCAGATGGTGAATCCTATGATTCAGATATGCGCATCAATAATACAGTGGTTTAACATCCATTTAAAAAATGAGTATGTCAGAGAATTTTCTCTTATTTACTTCTGACAAGTCATTAATAAAGCAAATTGGATAAAAGCCCTGAGGCTAGTATTTCTTGCATTTCTAATAAGGAAGCCAAGAATCTTGCCAAGTAGCTCCCTGCCTTACCTCTAGTGCTAGAAATAAAATTGTCAGTTATAATTAATTTCGAAAAAGTGGGTTGTGTTACTTTTTTAAATGTACCTGCACCTGTAACCATGAGTGCATCCTGATAACCCTTCTATATTGAGCAAAATGGAAGATACTTTCCTGAGATGTTACAGGCTGAAAACTCTGTTTATATTGTCACATCTGGGACTGTCAGTTTGAATAGAGGGGTTTCTTTTTCAGAATAGTCTGTAATCCAGTCTAAAACTGGCCTGGGCTTTCAAGGACACTATCCTACGCTTATAAATCTTCTTCATCAGTGTAATTAATTTTGGTTGTGTTGTAGACTTTCACAGCTGCCTTTTATTAGAGCTGTGTGAACAGATCATTTTTTTCCCCCTCCTTTTGCCTGACAGCTGAACAGGGAAGGTAGAGGAATGGAATTCCTCTCTGTTTTCCTTCCCCTTGTAACTACACAGGGCTTGTGTATGGCCTCAAACAAAACGATTGATCTTGTCAGTGGGACACCTTCAATAGAACGCATGGAAAGAAAGGGCAAAAATCACCAGAGAAGGTGAGAAGGACAGTGATCCGTCCACTTCAGCCCCTACCAGCAGTCCTGTGGCCACCAAGCATGCCTGGGTGGGGGTGGAGCGGCTCCTGTGGGGTAACTGATTGAAGGGCTGCAAACCCCACAGCTCCTCCTGCTTGCTTGGACATTTGGGAAGTACTAACAACGTTTATCTAAACATTTAACAACCCCTTTTTGTCCCTCCCAAAATACCTTATCACATCAGTTTTGTTGGGAAATTTGTTCTGCATTCTTCATAATTAAATTTGAATTGGCACTAGTACCCATTAGTATGATCTCTTCTGCTACACCCACCTGCAGAGTCAGTTGACTTCACAATTGCCTGTGCTGGGGATTTTTTGCTGCCTTTTGGTACCATGAAATTACCTCCATGTCCAGCTCTTCCTTATAGTAACTGTTAGAGTTGCCACGTTTCCTCTCAGTTTTTTAAATTCACAGTTTATTATAATGAAAAAAGTGCTAGGAATGTGTTTTTGTCTCATGCAAATAATTTTAAAATCTTTGTGGTATTTAAATATTTAAATACAAGTGATGCTTGCAATGAATAGCAGATTTTTATTTTCATAGACGTGAAAATTACCGATGGAGTTAAACCTGACAGTTATTGGAGGTTAGAATTCTGCTGAAATAGCTGCACGTGTGGAGCAATACACAAAGCACTAAGTGAAATGTTTGCTCGCTCTATTCTGCGCAGCAGACGGACTGTGGCAGTAGGAGGTGTAACTTGCAGCACATTAGCTATTAGCCAGTGTCACTGCCTGAGTGGGTGGTGTGAGTCTCTTGTGCGTGTGCAGTGTCACACCGCGCATGTGTCGGAGCCAGGCGCTTCTCCCCTCTGCTCTAACATGGATTTTATTTTTTTCCTTGTGAACACTGTGCTGTGTTTAAAACTGTGAACCTGCCGGTTTTCACCTGGGTTGCTCTGTCGCACGGATAATATGTAGAGTAAATGCCTTTCCCTCCCCTCCCCCAAATCCTGAATTGCAAAACGAAATTTTAGGGGTGTTTGAGTTTCCTACTTTTTTTCTGGTATGAAGTCCCCCGAGGATGAAGTATGTCATTTGCAGATAACCAGCCTGTAAACTTAAGAGGAAGCAAAATTGTGCTAATGATTTAGGGGTTTTTTTGGGGGGACCCTATGCATGCACTTGTGTTGTTCAGCAGAGGTTTTCCAAGAGTGTCAGCTTGATGTATCTTTTTGTGTGTGCGCAATTTCACTTGGGTTGCTTTTAGTTCACTACTTCCCCTGGAGGCACCTGTCTCCTGCCACATACCCATCAAGACTAATTGCACCATCTGGAAGACTTTTGTGTTGCTATTACTTGTGCAGGGTGTCTCTGGGGAGCTTAATTCAGAATGTGAATGTGACCCCTGAAGCCATGTCAAGTAGCTGCAGTAGTTTCTAGTGTCTAAAGGATGATCACCGGAGGCTTTATTTGTTTCAAGTCTGAGACGGTTTGCTTTAGTGTGGATATGTTACGTGTCAGTAACACAACATGTTTTGAAAATGGAGG
This sequence comes from Machaerirhynchus nigripectus, assembly GCA_013397975.1. Taxonomy (NCBI): domain Eukaryota; kingdom Metazoa; phylum Chordata; class Aves; order Passeriformes; family Dicruridae; genus Machaerirhynchus; species Machaerirhynchus nigripectus. The sequence goes on along the minus strand of VZRQ01006119.1, from coordinate 1,398,652 downwards.
TAAACTTTGACTACTGGTTTGGTAATTAATAAAAAATCCTGTCTAAAATTACATCCAAACCATATGTAACAGAGGCTGTATGATTAGGTGTAGAAATGACAGACGTGTTGCTCCTTTTTACTTGATTTTTATGTTCTGTTCTTCCCTCCACCCACAGCTGCACTTTCCATTAACAGTTTTCTGCTGAGAATGTGAGGTGTTCATTGCTAGTGGTGTTGCAAACACCCTGAACAGCCCTGAACACTTGTTTTTGCTATTACTAGAGACTGAGTATTTTCAGTATTTTCAAGACAGGTAATTTTCTTCTTCTGTTCCTCACCTAGTCCGAGTCAGGTAAAAGTGCTCCACTTCTAGTGTCTGTCTCGGCAGTGGTTTATTTAAAGGCCAGTGCTCCATGTTCCTGTGACGAACACTTTCTATCTCTACTTTTGTAACATCGTGTCACTCGACAAGTTGTAGAGCACTGGGCCTTAAAAACCAAAGTGTTCTGATTGTTCAAAGTATCACTATAATTTGCTATTTTTTTAAAAGCGTTGTTCGTTTCTCATGATACCTCTGCCTTTAGTAAGACACTCTGCTTTTACCACATACATATGTGGAAAAAAGCAATTGTTTTCCTAAAATCACTTTTCTTTGAAAACGACGGAGTTTTAAATAGTGTTGAGGAAATATATTTGAATTCAGTTGTATCATAACTTCTATGGTTGTGAGTAATGTGGTCAACTGAAGTTCAAGCCAGAGCAGTACTTACACCACCACAAACAATTATGAATTCTGTATAGGGATGCATACACACTATGTATTATTCATTATATGTATTTTCTGATTTTTCCTGGGTAGTTTACTGTTCACTGTGGCTCTGACTTTGGAAATCGATTCAGTGTGTAACTCTGGGCTGCACTCTGTTAACTGTATGTTGGAGCATGGTAAGAAACAAATTATATATTTGTGTGTTTGGTGACAATAGAGATATGCTGGTTACAAATTCATGAATGCTCAAGGTGAGCGGCTGTCCCCCTCCTCCTTAAAATCCCTCACCTACATGTACCCAGTAAACGAAATAAAGATGCATGTCACAAGACCACAGTGCGTGTGCCCTTGAGCAGAGATGTTAGCAGTTCGAGCTTTCATGGGTTTAAGTGTCTGGGAAGTACTGGGGGACTGAACTAAAAGTAGAAAATTTATGCTTTAGGAAGTTATATAGAATCTCCCTTCCACTGCTTTTTGTGTTGTTCTAGTCTGGGTTGCTGTGAGCATGGGGTATCCTGAGCTGCCAGGCTCACTGGGCACACCTGACTTGTGCAGGGTGGGCCAGCCTGTCGGTCTGCAGGTGAAACAAATAGGATGTGGGCAGATTATAAAGGCACAGAAGTCATGGCCTCATTCGGCTAGTTAGATCTCACCAGAGCTAAAAGTGTTGTGGGTTGTGGTAAAAAGCCATACTGGCCTCCTCTTATCTTAGTTGATCATGTCATTTGCAGGGTGTGGCTGCACTGAGTGGGAGCTTGGGCATCTCTGGAGGGAGAGGTATTAGCCTGGAATTGGTTGTGTGAGTGTAGGTGTGAAGATCAATCCCAGAAGCTGACAAGCACCAGCTACCTGGGTGGTCCTGCTCATTCTCATCTGAGCATAGTTTGGACCATTTCCTCATCACTGGGAAACAGGATGTAAAGACTCAGTCAAGATTTTATTTGCAGTAGCACAGGAACTTTCACACAGAAAGGTGCTATTTAAATTATTCTTCTTCATGTTTATGTGCCTGTGTTAATGAAGTGGTGTACAGAAGATACTCTTGCATTGTGAAGTGTACACGTAATGATAAAAGTCGGAATGAAGCTTTAGATTGCATCCCCTGTTTTCTTTATTCAAACATACTTGCAAGATCAACATCCTAGATTTTTTCATTCAGCTGATTTAAAGACAGTTCCATTTTGAGTTCCTTCAGTTACAAGGGCTAAAATTATACTCTGGGATAAAATGAGTTAAAGTGCTTAGTAATTTGTGATGTAGTTCTTCATATGATTTATTTTAAAAATATTTAGATGATATCAGAGATATAGTTTCTTATTTATTGGAAATCAGTTTACAAATTTAATAGCATCTGGAATGTATTATCCTTTTGTCTAGCTGTATTGATGAATGTAGGAAGTAGAAAGTAAGTCTGACAAGGACAGGAAGAATACAATTGGAGACATTGCAGTCAGCAAGGAAAGCTAAGCTCACTTTAAAACAAATTAACTTCTGAGGTGGTATATCTAAATGGTCATTTGGAATTGCTCTCAACAAATATAATTTTGAGGGCAGCTTCCTTTTGACCCCAAATTTAAAGTTGTAGCATTTGCAACAATTTTTTGGTTTAAACCAGCTCATCTCTACTTCATTTATCTCTAACTTTTATTGTACATCTTTCATCATTTTCTGCATTTTCGTTATTTTCCTTCAGTAGTTAGACCTGTTTTATGTACTCTGCCCTATGTTCTCAACCACTAAACAGTTTTCTTCTAGCATGTTACATATTTTGGTTGATGTTTCCTCCTTTGCCTTTCTTCTCATGAAGTAGGAGGCTTCTTTTGGCTTTTTTTTTGCACTTCAGACAAGAAACTGAAAGCTCTTATGTTCCTGTTACAATAGATTACATTGAATTATTCCGAAATACTCCTGTCATGACATGACGTGAAATGCAAGAGACATGCTGCTCCTTGAAAATAATCAAGATTGAATTCAATCCTGAATACTTGTTTTTCTCTGCAATAGTAGGATTTCATTGTAAGTGTCAGGTAAAGGATGACAAAAAGATCATGATTCGTAATTGCAGCTTACTTCCCTGCAAACATGAATATTAAGGACTTGCTGAAGGGACAGCAGCCTGAGGTCTAAGTCTTTTTTTCCACTTTGGTATAAGCAGTGAACCTGGATTGTGAAAATATGCTTTTTTTTCTTTTTCTTCTTCCTTTTTTAGGGGTTTTGTGTACGATAGCCGAAACAATTTACAGATGCGAGGTTTGGTCGTACTGCTTATTTCCAAAGCTGCTGGACCCAGCACAGCAGAGCTCTCTTTCCAGCACGACATGGTCAGTGGAATTTATTCCAGGTATGTAGTATGACATGCTAAGGTATATTTGATGGGCAATTTCTTGGTGGTATCAAAGCATCCTAAGTGGCCTGTTCACCTGTTCAGGGAAATCAGTACTTACCTTATCACAAAGCTTTGTTCCTCGGGTTTGTTATAAGCTTTCCATAGTGAAAAGCATTTCCCACTCCTTGTGAAACTGTTACTATATCTTAATTGTGGTTTTTGGGCACAACCAAATTGAAAACATTTGGTCAAGATAGTTGAAAGTTTTCAGTAAGAGATACTCAGTATAAAAAAACCCCAGTGCTAGAAAATATTTTTAAATAGAGCATGTTCGTTTTGATTTGCTCCAATGTTACTTGGGTACAAATGTTTACTAGAAATTGCAGAGTGAGATACCAGCCTTGGGGGACAGCAGTTGGTCCCACTGAGCACGTTAAGTTTTTGTATAGCCCGTTCGAAGAGTATTTTCCCATGCAGCAGCAGTGTAGAATAAAGTTTTTACCTCCCACAGCAGATGTCACAGCAGATTTACTGAGCCTACCATTATGATTCCTTAGGCTCTCACTGAAATATTTCAGCTGTACTGAGTTCCTAAATATTCCTTAAGCTTTTAAAATAAATTTCTTAATACTAGTAACAACAGTAATCAAAATCAGTGGTTGCTCTCCTTTGTATATTTGACATTGAACTATTCAATTGAAGTAAGTAATGAGATCTGGTTGAAAAATTGTAAAACTTGATTTTTTTAAAATCCTTTTGAAAAATTGTGTGTTGCTTGGTTGAGGAAACAAGACTTGTATTTTTTATTGTGTTTCTGACCTCTGTAATGTACTAAATGAAGATGCTTAGTGACACGTTTGCATCCTGATTTGTTTCAAAATGCAGAGGTAGTATCATAGAATTGAAAAGACCAAACAAATAAAAATTTTAAAATACACATAGTATCTTAAAATAGCAGAGAAGGAAAATGTATATGAATTGGTACAGGCAGGAATAACAATAAGTAAGAAAAAGGAAAAGGTTGTAAAGCAGGCTTGTTATGGAGGGCTCTGTTGTCCTTTTAGCTGTTTAATTCCATTCTTATTTTGTTTCATCCGTAATGTCCCCTTAGGGTTGTAAAATTTTTATATTTATATGCAAATGATGCTGTCTGAAAGCATAATTCTAGTTAGTTAATTATGGCACAGGAGGTATTTTAGTTTGTTTTGTAAATGATTAAAAAGTTTACCTTAAGTATGCCTCATAAAAGGAGAGAAAAAGCATTATTTTTTTGCTAACTAAGTTCTTGAGTATGATGATTCTGACCATGGAGTTAAAGTTTGAGCATTTGAAGCTGCCATTGGGAAGGTGACTAGTGGAAGTATTCATTAAGGAGCAAATAAGACCTTGAATTAATAATGAGCCATTTGGTGTAAATGGACATCATTGGAATGTTGCCAGTTCAACCAGCTGAAAATCTAGCCTAATAATCTAAGTTTGAGCAAGTCAATAGCCATTATAATATCTAGTTCAGAGTTACAAAGGTACTCCAAAAACTAAGCAGTTTTGAATACGCCCACACAGGTTCACTGTCTGCCAAAGTGATGACTGTGGAGTTGTTAATTTAAATGGATTTTCAATGACACTTTAAGTCCTGCAGCAGGGTGTAAATACAAGCAAACATGACACTGCGTTGTTTCATTTTGTGTCGTAAGGGTCAGTTCTTGCCCTCTGCCGAAGTTGCTGTGGGCTTTGGCCTTGGGCTTCTTTCTTTATTTAAGGTCCTTGTCCAACTACACTTTTAAATGTGAGTCTAATTTCTGATTTCCATTTCTTTGTTATATATAGCTAAGAGAATAGGCAGCTTGTAAAGTGATATTGAAGGGCTTTTGTGATGTTTTTTACATGTATTACAAATAGTGTTTTACAAACTGCCTTCTCCTGAAGAAGAACAAAAGGATGTTGTTTTCCATTAGTGCATTTTTGTCTGCTATCTTGGTTGCTATGTAATTGTATATGGTTTGTGTATATTGGACGTATATATCAAAGGGAAAGCATATCCCTCAGTGATATGAAGTGAAAAAATATGCTTAATCCTTTATTGCTTATATGTTTCCAACTTTGGAAAGTATTTTTTGGAAATGGATTCTCACAGATTTTCAGCTCAGCTGTAATCTATACAGCTCTTTTTGTTGCCATGCCATATAATTACTTCATCTTTATATATAATATTTTGCTGGAAATATTATTTCTGGCACTGTAATGAGCATCTTCACTGCCTCATACTTACGTGCTGTGAACATTATATTCCAGACTATTAGCTGGGATATGGCTCACTTGATTTTAGGATACTTAGTAGTGATTAATTAATTGCATTTCTAGAATCTGAGCATGAGCTAAGTTGTTCCAGTACTTGTCAGCGATTGCACCAGCCCAGTCTTTTTTTCCCAGTGTTTGTGTTGGAACCAGTTCTTGTGCTGTATTTAAATATTCAGTCCTGCAGTAGATAGCCAGGTTACATCAGTCTGCTGTAACTGGTACTACACTAAATGTACAGTCTGTGACCAGGAAGATATAACAGTGTGATAACCATTTAACTTTAAAAAAAACCACAAAAATGTGGTAGACTTTTTCATCCTGGAATTTAGCATGTTCTGAGTAACCTCTTCTCACTATTTTATATTCTTAAATCACAATAAAGCAATACAAAACTTAAAATTAAAACAGATACTGAGAGCTGAATTTGGAATAGAAAAAAAAAATTATCCTAGTCTCTTGTTCTCTAGATACATCAATTCAAGGGGCAATTGACCTAAATGTATAAAAATAGATTATCTAGCTTCCTAGCTGGCATCTGTTTTTCACTGGTACACAATAGAACAAAACCTATGCTGGCTACCAGAGAGCAATATTTTCCGGAATAATGAGGATTACAATTTAGGTAGTTACAGGAGCAGGGCTAGTGTAGTTAAATGGTGCTGCCTCTGGCCAGCATTGCCTTCAGCTTTAGCACTTCATAATTTGCAAGAGTCGTGATCTGCCTGCATTAATCTGGGGCCATGGGGGTCATTGTATGCAAGGGTATCATAGTAACTGCGGGTTGCCTTATGAGCCATGCCGAAGATAAGGGAGGAAGTGTTATAAAAGCCTGCCTGGCATGCTTTACTCTGCACAGCCACCTCCCTGTCGCGTTGGCAGCAACCTGACTTTATTCCTATTGGCAGGGAAAAGAACCTGGCTTTACTTCCAGCTCAGCACCAGTGATCCCAAAAGAGGATGAAGAGAAGTAGCAGCATGATAAACAGCTCTATTTCAGCTGCTGGACAGATTTCCTAAAGTTGAAAGAGTTTCTGCTGGTCTGTTAGCATTAAAGAAAATATTTCCTTGGCTACAGAAGAATTGCAAATATAAGGATCAATTGCAGTGCTCACTACAGAGTATGCAAACAGTATCATGTAAGAGTTGATGTCATTGCCTGTACTCAGGCAAAGCGTGCATCCCATATTCCCTTGAAAGTCCTTACTCCAATGCTGAAGAGAAAGCAGAACTCATGTTTGGGTTTAGGCAGAATCGAATTAACAATAACCTATCATGCTAATACTATCAGAGAGTTCCTTAGATGTGACACAGGAGGCTAGAGCTTCATAAGGGCTTTGAGATCCATTTCCTAACTGGTGACTGTACTGGAGTCTGACACTGCATTGCCTTCTCTCAGAGCAAAACTCATTTGGATGGTGAAGTATGCAGCTTGCTGTTATTTTACTTTGCTGCTGGAAGTGAGGTTGTAATTAAAACTCCGGGATCATGTGGTTTCTGAACACTGACAGCTTTATGCTTCATAGTGGAGCTACATTCTCACAGTTGAAGATACCAAGACTGGCTTGGGTCCTCTCTCAAAGTACCCAAAGGGGTATCTTATTCTGTTCATGTCTGGCACTGCCAGACACTACTGCCTGGGGACTGAGGAATCTCCTCAGCTTTATGTTGAGTAATGAATGCCGGATATAGCTGCTGTATTGCAGCTTAAAATGCAAGTGACACCAAAGAACAAACTTGGGCCATCTCTTCAGCCCTCAGTATCCTTGGTTCTAACATAGCAATTTATTTGCTTCTCTCTGTTTTGCCTTTTTTTCCTTTCTTTTTTCCCCCCATTAGTGCCAGTTTAAAAAATACCCTCTAGCATTGGCATCCATTGAGTCAGCTCTGCAGATTTCCTTGGATGCTTGTCACAGGTTTAAAATAATCCTTTTTTCAGTCAAATCTGCCTGTGCATTCACACTGGTGTATCCTATGGTCATTGACAATCAAAGACCTTTTTAATCAATATGTAGATTGGAATATAGAAGGTACCATTTCAGTTCTGTGCTAAAACCTGGTAAATCCAGCAGATTGCTGGATTTGGACTATCAATACTGGACTCTGTCCTTGCACCTTCTTTCTCAGGGTGATGCAGCAGACCTTTACAGCTCCAGGAATTCATCGCTTTGCAAGATGAACATGCTTTACTACAAGAAGGTACTCACTGGATAAACTTGTCTCTGAATGAGAATCCTTCCTGCTGCTTGGAAGAGTGGTGGCAATACTGTAGTGACAGGAATCAGGAACATAGACTCCTTGTCCTTAGTGTTTTAATAATGATTTTGGAACCAGCATTGATGCTGCTTCCAATAAAAACCCATTTTTAAAGTAATTTGGCAGCAGATGCCAACTCCTTGTTATGGTGATGGGTCTTTTGCTTGTCATGTTCCAATAGCAAGTTGTCCTGAGTACCCCTTTTTGGAGGCACACACACACACAGGGGTCACAGAGTCTGATTTCACGTGCTCTTTGTCATTGTGACTATACCAAAGTCATCTTGTTCTAACCTACTCTAAGGATCACTTAAAACTTAAATTCAGATCTTAACCAGAGGATTCATTCACCCTTAGGTTGCTTTTCCTCTGAATGTTTCTTTGGTTGCAAAGAAGTCAGAGGGGCTAGGTATCCTTCTAAGGATTGTAAGGACAGAGGACATACTGCTCTGTTGCTTTGCTGTTCTGTCTACCTTTCTCCCAGCTTCTTGCTAGATATGAAAACAAAGCTTTGCCCTAATTTCCTTTCCCTGTATTCCAAAGAGCTTTATGTCATCTTCAGAGAAAGTTTGACCTTCCATTAACCTCCTTTAGGGTTAACCAGATGCTGCTGGTAGTACATCTAGGTTCACAGCATAATTCGAGTTGGAAGGGATATCAGGAGGTCTGTAGACCCACCTCCTGAAGTAGAGTCAGCAATGAGGTCAGACTCATCTAGCTTTCTTCATGAAGGTCAGGTCTTTCAAGAACAGAGTCTTCTTCACAAGGTGATAATCAAGATGTGTTTTAAACAGATGACTGAGCATTCTACCTCCAGCCTGTAGCCTCATGCTCTGTGTCTAATGCTGTCACTGGTGTGCGTTCGTGAGTGTGGAGCTCACAAGAGTCCATGCTGATGTTGGCATAATTTAGGCTGTTAGGTGTCTTTATGGTCATTTGAAAACTGAAGTATCCAAAGAACTTTCCATCCCAAGATTTTCAGAATTAGAAATGGCGACAGTGTCAAGGCCTACTTTGAGAACGCAAGCATAAAGGTCTTGTCTTAGGGATATGCCACTGTGTATTAGGGACAAATTGCTGTGTATTAATGGGGACACTAGGAATCTCTTCTATTTCTCACAGGTGTAAGCTCACCATCTGCAGCTCTATCTGTTCTTCTCCAAAACCCATGCCATGGCATCCATAGCACAGGCGATGCTGTGCTTGTTAGAGCAGTCTTTAATTGCTGTATGCATGAGGAGCACTCAGGCTGCAGGGAATCAAAGCTTATGTGAATGATGATCCTTGGACAACTTCAGTCTGCAAAGATAAATATGGACTAGTGTAGTCAAAAGCTTATAGGTAATATACTGATTATAGTATGCTTTTGAGACTTGCAGTCTGCAAAAATATGTACAAATGAACATGGGTTGTTTGACTTTACTTATGCCTGTGGCCTGGACTGGGATTTTATGGGTGAGAAGGATCTGAAATGGCAATACTCTACTTTGTGTATTTAGCATAACAGCACGTGAGGTGTGAGCGCACCTTCTCTGGAAACTGAGAAAATGTAAAACATGTTCCGCTTCGAGTGAAAAACAGAATAAATACTGCACGAGGATATGCACCTTTGGCTCTGCATTCCCTGAGAGCTCCAGTTATTGGCAGGTAGCTTCTGTCCTGTTCTTGTGAATGCAGCCAAACAGCTGAGAGATGCTAATGCTCAGATGACTGTCCAGTCATCTTCCAGTTGTAGTAGATGGCTAGAATAGCAAAGGGCTGCCTTCTGCTTTAGGAACAGGCCAGTGCTCTCTGGCAAAACAGGTCTCTCTCTGTGTAAGCCTGATCTTCACTTGTTCAGCTCACCAGTGAAGTTTTGCCAGCAGATTCTTCCTACTGTAGACAAGTTTAAAGATGTTTGTAATTTTAAATAGTTGTTTAAATGCTTTCCAACTGGAATGTGTCTCCATATTAATCTGAATTTGATTTAAGAAATCAGATAGTCCCTCTTTAAAAAAAAGAAAGGAAAAAGCAAATCCATTACAAAGCCTCTTAGCTAATTAGCCATGGCAAACATGCATAAATTTTGGTGAAGGTGGTGAGGTTTATTGTATTGCTAGAGTGTAAGTGACACTTAGAGGTTGCTTTGACCTGTTTGCTATTAAATTTTACAAAAGCCTTCTTTTTACCTTGCATGTTCTAGGTATATCTGTGGACAAACTCTCTTTGAGAGTTATTGTAAAAGGCTAAACACAAATGAAATAAAACCAAAGAAAGGCCATACAAATTATGATTTCGGTACCTACAAAAATACAAAGAGCACAAGTGTGTGACTCTTCAGCGCATTTCAGATCTTGCCCTTCTTTCTGCACTCTGAACTGCAGTGTGTGTTTACTTCAGAGATTGGATTTGACTTCATATTTTCAAGTGAAAAAATTATTCCTAACTCTACAATGGACTTCTATCATGTGAAGAGTTCTTTCATATTTTTAAGAAGTTGGGGTTTTTTTCCCAGTACTACTTTCCTAAGTTTACTAGTAATGGAAACCAAATTAAATTTACCCTGAACTGGTGCAATGCAGAGGGAGTGGCTGTGAACCAAAGTTTGGGAGACCTCGCATTCCATTGCGCCTATCCCCATCAGTGACTGCTAAATCATGGTAGAACATGTTTAAACAAAATAAAAAGCAGTAATTGAGAAAAATGTAGGAAGACCAGTAGTGTATGTAGGAACTCAAAGAAGGCAGAGCAGTTACCTTCTGTGTGATGTAAGTATTCAGCCTGGGAGTTTTAGTGCAGAATAGCTGTTGCACTTTAAATTCACAGTGGCTTACTGCACACAAGCCCTGGGTCTCAGCTGCAGATATTGCAGAGATTAATCTTATTAATGGAACTGCTAATTGGTGTTTGACTTCTAATTATAGTAACAATAGGCCATAACAATCAATCCTCACCTTTACTGGGGCGCATTAGGACTCTTTATCATAAAAATGATTTCCTTTGGGACTTACTGTTCTTATTCCTATCTTCTGGAAGGCTGGCTTTCAGCAACGGTACAGTATCCCATCTAGCAAGTACTTTAGAAGCTTAGCTAATTAAGTGGTAGAGAAAATGCATGGTCCTAAAATGTTCAATATCTAAGTACGTTAAGAAGTACAATGCTCTTGACAAAATTGTTTGAAAGGTAATGGGAAAAGCATGTCAAAATATGAGCAGTGATGTCTTTTATAATCTTTAAGAAATACATAATTTTATCTCCCAGTCCTTGGTAGCTTTCCCGTAGCTTTTAGTGAGAGGAAATCCAAGCAGTTATTCTAAATTATTCTATTTAGTTTTCTCTCTCCAGGATAAATCCTGTGAGATTCATCATCTCATTTACAAGATGAGTCTCAGGAGATGAAAAGCACATACAACTTGATTACATATTCCTATTGATCATCTTCCATCCACAACAATAAAAATCAACTCCAAATACAAATCTAACAATATTACTAATTCATTACAACCGGTACTTTTCTTTATTAACTTTTATTGTTTTCAGCATACTTAGCATGTGCAAATACAGCAATTATATGTTGAATAAGAAAAGGTCTTCTTACATTGTAGAATACATAAAAAGGTACTGCATTGGAACTGATCAAAGACTGTTCAGAGATATGGGCTCAAATCTTGTTCAAAATAAGTCTGTATAGCACTAGGTAGCTGAGCAAGGTAAACTCAGCATGTACATCACAAAGTGTATTTGGTTTCCATTTTAAGAAAGAAGTAATTTTCAGTGTCAGAGAAAGCATGGTAGGGATGGCTTACCTTGCAGAAAATGTAATGTTGCCTCTGTCTGTCCAGCCCTCCCTTTTCTTGGAGCTCCTTCCTCCCATTGCTTTTGTGAAGTGAGAGCTGGACTGCCACGATGTGCAGCATAGCATACAAAACCAGAGCAGCACTGGTGGAATTCTGCAGTGGATCAGGAGAAGCTGTGGGAGCAACAAAACCCTACTTTCACCCCTTTGGGAGCTTTTCAGAGAAAGGCCAGGTGCCCTGTTGGTAACAAGACCTGGCACAGCCTTCCTGGGGCATGGCATTGCCACACACCAGAGCTGTGTTTGCTGGAAAATCTTTCCCTTGCAACGGTTTTCTTGAGAACTTTCACATTTCCTTTACAAAAAATATAATAGTATTTTTGAAGAGAAATTGCCAACCATCACGTAAGTAGAATGCAATGCTGTGATGAAAGCACACAACAGCTTTGGGGACTGCTTATACATCAGAACTATGACATCAATGTGACCAGTTGCTTCACTCCCAAGTTCTTAAATAACCATATTGGTATAATTTATTTGTCCTACAGTCCCAAAATATTTCCCATGCTTTTCTACCTGCTGGAGTACCACCCATCCTCTTTCTGTTCTATTAATGTCTCCCTTGACAAATTTTACAATGCAGTTATGCAGTTTCAATACAAATTTCTGCAGTTCTTGGAAAACTGCAGCAATATGAAGTTAAGTATTACAAGGCATACTGCACCAATTAATTTATTTTCTTAGTATGATTCAGTCAGTACTCTGATATAATGTAACTGAATATATTAAAACGTTTTTCATCTGCTGGGGTGGAGTTGAGAAGGTCTTCATTTTACTCCTCAAGTATATGTACATGAAGATATGAGACTGTATAATGATTAGGCAATGTTCTTTCTCTTCTACTTGAAATAATGGCATGTTCTGGACCCTAATCACATTAAGTGAATGAGTATTTCTTGTGGCTTCATTGGTATGTAGCCCTTAAACTTCAGTAGATTTTCGTGTGGAATTTGACAGCTCTGAGATGCTTCTAGAGCAAACAATAATAAAAAAGAAAGGCAGCAATAATATGCTGGGTGGTAAAGATACAGCATTGTGTTCCTGGACAGTGAAACTTGGTTATTTGTAATATATTCCAGTATAAGGGTGGGTGTGTGAGTACATAGATGAGAGTAATTGATGATTTGAGAAGAGGAATAAGGAGTTGGAGAACTAGGGATAAAGATTTCAAGAATACGAATGCAATGTGGTATTCTTGCTGTGTTCTATTTGAGAAGGTGCTTATGCAGTCAAAAGAGAAATCAGAAAGATGATGGGTTTTTTATATGGTTTGCAGCAATTGAAAACTTCTGATCAGCAGTGCCAGCATGATTATGGAGCACGTTTATTACATGTGAGATTTTGTGAGCTTGACTGCCCGGTTCTTGAAGTCCATTTAAGTATTTGGAGTTACAGTTTTTAATTTTTCCAAAGACTTGGCCAAATTTGTGTACATTTTTGTGGAAAGAGAAGATGCAGCCAAATAAACTATGCATCTAGTATTGCCAGAAAGGGAAGAAACATAAACAGGTTTTATTTTATACTGTATAGTATTTCTGATTTCTTTCTCATAATTGTTATGTTTCACCTAGACACTGTTGTGTGGAAAGCTTGCTTCAGTCTCTTATAGCTGAAATTTCGTTCTTGCTTTTGATATCCGTGCAACAAAACAAGTAAAGAAAGTTCAGCTATGTTCATACACTGTTCCAGGAGGCAAATTAAATTTCAGCAAAGCTCCAGTATTGGTTGCAGTCAGGAAAGGATCCTATTTTGTGGACTCTGGTAGGAATTCTGCAGAAATAAAGTTTGCTCTTGAAGGTAGCTTATTAGCATAGAGCTGTCTCTCCATCATCACTCACTTGGGGTTAATGTTGCTTGAATTGGTTGATGTCATTTTATCCCTTATTAAAGTGTGTAGATTGAATCATTCTGGGATGAAAGAACCAAAAAATGAAAGCATGAAATTTTCAGGTACCTTATAGAACTGCTTTTAGTAAGGTAAAAATAGATGGAAGTTGTGCCAATAGTATAATAGTAAGTATTTTTTTAAATCAAAGGACACATTTTTCTCAATATCACACCGTACCTCATTTGCATAAAGTATATACGGATAATAATGACAAAACTTTGCAGACCTCAACAGCTCCAAATGCTTGTTACTATGCTGATATGGTCCCAGAAGCAGCAGTCGTTGCCTTGCTCCAAAAGGTTTATTATCCTTTCCCTGCTGGCAATTCTGTCAACACACCTGGTGTAAGGGGCAAGGTCTCTGGGAAGTCTGCTGTCTCCCTTTAGCTATTAGTCTCTTTCCTTGTTCATGGCAGGCAATACCCATCTGCTGCATACTTCTGCTTTGTGAAAAGCAAAAGTATTCCTATAAAAAACCATTTTAATATGTGGTATTAATGTCCCTATCTAATTCTGAACATTGAAAGTTCAGGAGGGGAAAGGAGAGCACCTGTGATACATACTTTTAATTGCTGACTAACAGAAATGTAGTTACAGCTGTTCAGAATATGACAGGTTTGCTTCACAGTATGAGTTCTGTGGTTGTGCAAGCGGTATATGTTTGGATTTTTTTATCCCCTCTGTATCTTGGATATTTATGGGTGTTTCAGAATATACAGTAATTCTTATATAAGCATGATAAAAAATATATATAGTTATAAAATAAACCCCAGCCCTATCTGGTACACTGTATTCTGGTGATTCACATTTTATTTTTTAATGCCTTTTTCCTGTGCAGTTAGACATATGAACAATCTATTCTCTTAACAGGACTGCTCATTTATCAAGTGTTCATTCTTCATGGCATAAAAAAGGTTACCTTCTTTGCTCTCACATAAAAAGGTTCCATGTATTTCAGGTGTCATTAGTACTAGAGATTTAATGTCAAGGTTAGTGCACCTTATCTTTCAGCTACATTGAATACAATTACAGACAAACTCTTCAGAGAGATTTCAGAGAAAAACTGGAAGTGATAAGTCAAGCTGGTGGTCTCAGAATAGCTGACAGTGCACAGGAATGGGAATTTCTGTTAATAGTGGTTCAAACTGGCTCCCATAGTCATTGCAAATAAAATTATAGCCATGCTTCAGTCTTGCAGGGCTGAGAAACAACTCATAAAAAAGCTAAAATGCATAAAATTAATTGTTAGTAGCCTGTTTCTTGCCTTTACCTGCAAGTGAGACCTTTTATTTCCCTTCATGTCTTTGTAGCTGGTTTTAGTGCAAGTATTTAAATATTTTGGCTAAATAAAGCACAGAATAGTCAAAACTATTTTTAGACCATGATGTGAAATCTTTATGGAATAGATGCATGAAATGTAATTGGAGGATACATGTTGTTGAGGGGCTGTAGAGCAAATCCGGGTAATCCTGGGTGGATGGGCACCCTGGATGGTGCCCACAAGCAGTCTGGCTGACACATGCTGCCATCATATGGGAAAGAAGGTTGGTAATTTCCATAACAAAATTTGTGATTTTCTCCATCATCATGTTCCTTTTGATTTCTGCTGCAGTGATAGCAAGGTCCTCCAGTCTACAAATGAATCCTTTGGTTCATACCTCATCTTTTGAGGGTTTTGGTCAACATCCCTTATTCAGTTCTGAGTCTTACTGTCTATCCTTGCATCGTGTATCCTACCATCACATTTTCCCAAAGCCATACTACAGCAGCTGTTGCCAAAGTTTTTGATCACCTCCTATCTTGCCATTTTTTGACTCTTGTTTACAATACCTAAAACTTGCTCACTTCAGTAAGCCAAAAGGTAGGTCTTCATGCTTACTCCATTGTAAACTCTTCTTTTGGCTTGCTCTTCTTTTGCCCCATCAGTTTAAAATGTCTTAATTTTTTACCTTTGACTATTAGAAATATAATCAATTTGTTTTAAGGAAACAGTGGTTGTTGTGTTGTTTCTAAACCAGCTGCAGTTGTGCAGAGGGGGTCTTTCTTGTAAGCAGTTTTTTTGGAGTTGGCTACTGGTGTTCATTTTTGAATTAATATTACAGAATTTAAACTTAGTCTGAATTGTCTGGAAACTTAGCATGGAAATAACTCTGTAAAACTTCTGTATGATGTTTTCTATGTTCTGTTTAGACCTTTAAATTAGCCTGATGCCCTTTGGGTTGTATAATGAATCAGGGCTTGCATTTGTTTCACATTGCACAAGTTTCATATTTGCCTCATATTTGCTGGCGGCTGCCTGCAAAAGTGCCAGCTTGTTAGGGTAAGTGGTTTTGTTAGTAATAAAATGAATTGTACAATGGGCAGGTAGTAGGAAGACCTTTTTGCAAAATATTGTCATTAATAAAGACAGTACAGTGTTGTTACTGAATACAGTAAACAGATTTTTTACCAGAGCACCCATTCAGTTGTAAAACTGGCATTGCCTGGAATTAATGGAATTCTTTTTAATTTTGTAAGCATCATTTCTAAGACCCTATTAAATAAAACTTGCTTTTTGTCTTTCAAACAATTTCAAAACACAGATAAAATTTGTTGGTCAGTTTAACCAGGAAATTTTGTGAGCGGGTTGTCAGACTGGAGATGTGCTGTTTACATTGGTCCGTGTTCTTTAGCCACTGACTAAGCATTCACTGAGGATGCAAGAAGTCCAAGTTTGACTTTCTCGAGAATTTGAAGGGATGCAAAAGTACTCCGCTGTCTGAATTTTTAGCAAATTTCTCTAAGTACAGGGATGTAGGACATCTCGGTCAGGAATGCCTGAGTTTGTAATGTTGTTTCCATCCTAGTAACTTACTTAGCAGAGCAGGATCTGGAGTCCAGGTGTCCCACCTTTCTCTCCTGGATACTGACTTTTTTCACTCTTCTGCCATCTGGCTGAATGAATAATTCAAGGTTTTGTGTGACGGCAGAGTAACTCGGCAGGAGTGGCCGAGGCAGGAGGTGTGAGGATGCCCTGGCCATGAGAGCTGGGTGGCTGCCTGATGGGAGACCCAGATTTCTGAGTGATGCCCCGCGTGCTTCCACAGAGGAGCTTGGACCGAAAAGACAATTCTCTGCAGTCATGTTGTCAGGTGGCACATCCAGTACCTAAGTTCTTCCTCTCTTTCACAGTTTTATGACTTCCAAATGCTGGCTGTCACTTGGAATTTGGGGGACATTGACATATTTTTGAGCAATAAACATATCTTTCCTTGTGCTGACAAATTTTCACTTTTGCCTCTATACCATCTACAAACACAAAAAGGCAGGAAAATAAATGTCTCCAACAGTAATTTTCTAACTGGAAGTCAACATATGCAGCTGAGTAGAAAGGTACTTTCAAGCATCTTATAGGTGTTTTCTCAGAGATGACACTCTAGTTATTAGAGACAACTGTTTTTTCCACCTGCTGTGAAGGATGAGTTGCCTTTTGGACACTTAAATATTTCCATGCTGTTAAAGAAGCAGATTGAAAAGCAGATGAGAAAGTTCAAAGCCAAAGCTGAAAGTTCAGTTTCAACTTTTAGTTTTCTGACTTTTGTCACTTTGTGTCACAACCTAACTGTTGTTTTCACTTAGAGTTATTAACTAAGTAGTGCCGAGTTTACCCATTTAAAATAGGTTATCTTTCTTCACAGCAGATGACAGGGAATTTTATTCCTTTTAGTATCCTGTGTTAGATAATAGTTGAGAGAATAATAGATTCCAGGGACCTTTGATCTACCATTACTGTAAAATAAAAATAAAACTTAAATTTTTTTTTCCCACTGACCGTAATGATTTTAACCTTGTGTACTAATTTGAATGGGCTTGTGGGGGCAGACTCTTAAATGAGACACAAATGAAGGAAAAATTGCTAATGCTGCCACTGTATATCTAATGAGCACTGTGTAATAAACCATAACCTCTTCAACATTTCTGTGGAAAATGGTGTGATTATTTTGGATGGCTGGCCCTCTGTGTACGGCTCATTACCATCTGGCATAATGTGTATTGATATAGCCTGTAATTGTCAACTCTTATTTGACATGCTGCCTTTAATAAATGTGACTTGCACGGCTAGAACCTCCTAATGGTTATATGGAAAACTGTAATTAAATAAAATATGTATACTTACGTAAAATACACACCCTTATGTCCATAAAATAATTTTGTAGAAGGTCTCTGTTTTTCTTTATCTCCTGTCCTTAGTGGGAATAATTGTACGTATTCCCAGGTTAGTACTGCATTACCAGTGTGGATACCTAAATATGTGAAGGCAGGCATGAATCTTGAATGTAGCTTGTTTTCTCTTGCAGAACTTGCTTCAAATACATATTGAAATATCTATTTTCTATGCACTGTAAGACAGAATTAATTTACCTGCCATAATAGAATGGGTTCCCTTCCTGATGGTGGCTGTGTGTGCTCCTGTGCTGGGAATGGGAGGTAATTCTAATGGGCTGAATGGCTCTGGTTTTGATGTTTCTCCTGATGAAGGTGGCTGAAATAAATACATTTGTAAATCTCAGTGCTGAAAGTATTTATACCTCCTTAAAAGTAAATGGGCTTCTGGCCAATGGTTAAGTTTTCAGATACAGAGACCAACATATGCTGCCAAATCTAGTAATTTTTTGTTTATTATCGGCAAAGTTTCCTTTCCTTGCCTTTACTGTTCATTAATACATGAATAACTAAGACATCTCATTCTGGTAGTCAGATAGAATTTCCCCAACTTAAATCAATTTTAGTATTTGTGCAATGAGTGTTCATCAGGTGTTACCTTCAGTTGCACTGCAGATGGGGAGTCCATTGTTGCTCTTTGTAAGAGATTTTGGAAAGTGCCTTCCTTCCCTTTATTCTTTTTGGATTTCCTTAGGTTCAGGCTACTGGATCTTACATTATGCTTGCTTGATAATCAGCATATTCTCTTATGTAGCATACATACTTAAACTTTTTTAAAATGTCTGTGACCAAATCTACTGATCCAGTATCAGCCTTCTCCATGCATAAAAAAGCTTTTGTTCCTCACTTCATCTGTTTGCTTTGCTTTGATCGTTAGTATGACTCTTTTCAACACTTTTGTCCTTTCTCAAATTCTTCTTGACTGAAGTTTTCAAGTAACAGTTTTTACTGGTATCAGAAACTCAGGGTTGACAGGAACACTACGTTTGCTAATATTCTTCCCTTAAATCATCTGTGGATCCTACTGGTCTATTTGACCATAGTCACATTCTGTATCTTAGCTGATTATCTTGGATGACCTGTTCCTTTACTCTCCTTCCATCCTTTTCCAAACTTTGGCTGCTTGTTTCTTGAAAGAGTCTCTAGTCCGGTGTGTATTTGGTGTGCATTGAGATCTTTTGATTGATCTTTTCTTTGCATTGCATATTTTAACTTGACTAAAGCATATTGAACCAGCTCAATTGACTGTATTGAGGATGATTCACTCTCTTTGCTATTTATTAGCTGTTTTATTCCTTCTCTATTGCCTTCTCTCTTGAGTGTTAGTTCTCTGGACCTGCTAACTGTAAAATCTTACCCACTGCTGCTGTTCGTGAGCATTATTCGCTCCTGGGCTAAGAAGTATAAACACCTGCTTGTGTAAATGCGTTGCTTAAAATACAACAGGCTTTCTAAAGTGCCTTGCCTTTATGTGGTTTTGTTTCTGCCTAACTTTAACGTAATGGACCAGTGCAGTTCTTAAAGTTGTTCTTAGGTTTGAGGGTGTTTTAGTATATCCTTTTTCAAATTGCCTTTGTTCAGCTCCCTGTCCATCTCTGTATTTTCTCATCCAGTCCTTTATCAATTTTCTTCCTTGCCTTTCTCTGGTTTGCATTTGTCCCTATCAGTTTTTCAGTTTGTCTAAGCTAGGTAGGGAAGGACTTATAGCTGATTTGGCTTTGTCTTAATCACAATTTTTTTGGCTTTTTGTTTTGTTTTTAATCAGCTTAGTCTTTTTAATTGGGGATTTGTGGCTTTTTGGTCATATAGCAAAATATTCATAAGGGGTTTACAAAAAGTATTCACATTTTTCTTTTTAATTTATCTAACTATTGATCAGATTGTTTTATCATTGAAAATATTTCTCATGTATAATATATGCCTGTGAATATTATCTGTCATATTTATAAAGAATGTTTGTATACTGGTTTGGAGTATATTGTTTCCATATAACAAATGTATTGAACTCACGTTGACTTGTACCTAAATTTTTCTGATATGAGGTCTTTGTAGCAAATTGAATCTTTAATATAGAGAATTCAAGTTAAATGTAACACTTCTTGAGCTAGCAAAATTCCGTTTAGAAATTCAACCTAGTGTCAGTACATTGCCAGTATACCTACATATTGCCAATATACATTACTGCATGAGCATACTGAACACTGAATATCTGCATCATTATTTAATAAATGAGAGAAGTAGATCTTTGAAGAAGTAAACATCTTAGCTCCTGCTATTACTTGATGAAGTGCTTAATATGGTCTGTGTAGCTGTTCATGTTGTCTATAGCAGATACCAAATGGAATTTCAACTTGCCTTTTATTAGGAGTTTAAATCTTGATAATTGCCTTATAAAAACACAATATTGCATTTGACAGCTTTACTTCATTTTGGAAATGTGAATCTTCCCATAGGGATAACCAGTGACTTTAAAATGTGATTATAATATGTGATTTTATAAATTTGACAATATGCTTATAAATTAGTAGCTCTAAATTTTATTATTGATTTTTGGCATCAGTGCTCAAGTAATCCAAGAAATCTTTTTCCAGATAACTTACTAGTTTTTTTCTTTCCATCTTCAGGTGAATAGTCGTGTTTTTTCCTTTGGTTTGATCAGTTAGGTTAAGCTAGCCATCCTTCCTTTAAAAAATAAAAAAAGCCATAAAACCTAAACTGTAAAGCTATTTTTTTAACAATACTTATGTAAGTACTGGCTCATGTCTCGAGTCTGTTTCTTCCGTAGCAGTGTAGGAAGGATCTCTGAGAACAGGAAAAGCAATCGATATCTCCCTTTTTAGCAGTTTCTAGTGCTTATGAAATCTGTAATAAATGAAATAAGATACAGAGCTATTTAAGTTTCTCATATCCTGGTTTGTGGGGATTAAAAAACATACCTAGGCCTGCCACCACATCTCACTGTTCTTTTAATACATGTCCCTTGCAGAATGTCCTTTGTATTCTTCTTGCTAATAAAGTCCCAACATGACAAGATTTGTCTTTACAGCGAGTGTATCTGGATTCTTACCATGTCAGCCCAGCCCGCCTGCTCCTCATTGTTCACCCAGCTGCGTTGTCACTGGTTTCTGGATCTTAGAGCAGCTAGGTATCTCTTACTGAGCAGGTTTCTTCTTGATATTCCCTTCTTTATTGGTCCCAGCCTGGGTGCCTACCTCTGGGAACTGGAAAACATCAGTTTGACTTAATGATTCTGGTGGTATTTTCCTTCTGGCTTTTCAGATTAACACTTCTTGCTTTTAAACTGAGCTTGAGGTAGTGATCTTTACCAGGTCTTTGTCTAGATTCTCTTGTCTGTTTTCCATAACTAAAGCTTTTGTTTCCAGGCTGGGATTATTCTTCTTTTAGGCTGTGTGACTTGAAAGGGGAATTGCTGTGATGAGGCCATCCAACCCAAGAAAAATGTGATATAGGTTGTGATCACTGTTCTTTGGCCACTGATGCTGATTATAGGAGTAAGCCAGACACAAGTTCACCAGTTAGGGCTTTGTTTTGCTGGGGATGATGGTACAAATGTGAATTTTTGCAACCTGGTACAGGCAGCTGGCTCCCAGGCTTGAGGGCTCCTGGCTACACTGTGGTGACACTGTGGTGACACAGTGGTGGCCACGTTGGCACATTAGTGGCACTAGTTGGAAACTGATACAAGTTGGTTCACTTGCATGTTGCATCTGGAGTACAAAGTGGGAATTGGTTGTTCTGTGGTAGACCTAACAATGAAGCCAACACCTGCGAAAACCCTTCTTTATACTTCCTGCACTAAGGAAGGGAACAGGACCTTGACTTCAAGTCAGACTTCTCTCTCTCCACTGCCAACCACCTAAAATGCTTAGGGAAACTGGCTTGCCAAGTTCAAGTGAATATCTGCCCACTAAAAATCAGAAAACATTTTCAAATCCAATAATGGGCTGAGGGAAGATCGTACTAAGACAAATTATGGAAAAGAACCTAAGCAATGATCAGTGGTGGGGGTGACAGTGAAAATGTAAGGTCTTTTCAAAAATAAATAAAGAAAAATACATGAAGGAGTATTGGTAGAAATTTTACTTCAAAAACTTTGTGATACTAGGAAGGGAAGGAGATGAAAGAGGTTGGATATGTAGCCAGTTTTAAAATAAACTGGTTGTTAGGAATGCGATTAAACAGCGTACTCTGTAAACTTCACAGAACTGATGTCTTTCAACTTGATTTATCCCTCAGGTCGAAGGCACTCCTATAGTAGTCTAGTGAGCAAGACAGAAGGGACCACAGAAGTCTTGCTCTCTAACCTTGTTAAAGGATAGGAGTGGGTAGATGTTTTCTGCTGGATAACAGATATACGAGTCATGGTAGTGTGGTGAATATTTGGTGCTCTGCTCAAATCTGCTGCTTTACCCTGAAGATTTTTCCTGTTAGTGAAATCACAGCGTTCGCCATACATGTTGACTGGCTTTAAGACCTGCCGCCCTGCCATTTAATTTTGTATAAAAGAGACTATACACAGAAGATTGGAATGAGACTTTCCATCACTAGGATGCTATTTGTGACTCACTATGCTTTATTCCTCTAATCATGGTTTATTAACCATGGCATTGACTTTGACAGGTGAATGGAAAAAAGAACTGTAAAAATCACTGCCCTTCCTTGCTGTGTAACTAAGTGAGCTATCTTGGTGCAGCACCAGCTAGTACCCAGAGCATACAAGATCAACTTGAATGTAGTTTAAGCACCTTCTTGTCTTCGTAGAATTTTTCTTTCTGTTCACTGTTAACAAAAAAAGTAGAATCAGATACCAAGTGCTGCCCAAATACATTGTCAATACCTGAAGAAATGACTTCAATTCTTTAGTTAATGCTTTTTCATATGTAATTTTCCATTAAAGAACTATTTCTTTTTATTTCAGATTCATAGGTGTGTGTATATATAGATTATTATAGTTGTCACTGAAATGGAATTGATGCTGGTATTTTTTTTTAAGTTTTTTTTTAATGCTGAATGTAAGGCTTTTCATCCAAATTAATCCTTTTTGTGTTGAAGGGAAACTATTGAATTGACAGTCACAAAGAAAATGTTCAAATGTTGGGTGTGTACTGTTAGTCACTTTAATTCAAAGCTTCAATGATAAGAGTTATTAAAGAATTTTTGATCTATCACTTTCATTATCTTTGTTCATAGTAGTTGCTTCAAAATTTTTCAAATATGGTTTTTAGTGGCTAATTTAAGCCTTTGGCCCATTTCTGTGAAATATCATGCCTCAGAATGACATTTTTAATTGTTAAATGTTTCTTTGCATAACCTGTCATCCCTTGGGAAGCCCAGTGTAGTTCTGATGGTTAGCTGATAATGAAAGGTAAACTAACTCAAGTTCTCTTGCTGTTACTGAAAACTTGAATTTCCATCACAAATATTGCAGAGGAGTATTTAAGCTGAAGTACTCTTTTGTTCACAGCAACACAACTGTACTATTCAATATGTCTCTTTTATTATGTTTTACAGAATCCTATTATTTCTTTTTAGAGTAGGACTTGAAATTAGGAACTGAAGTCAATTATAAGAACTTTTGAAGCAATTGTACTGGCTTCTTGAAGGCTGCTCAGAAGTTTATCAGAGTTCACCAAAACATACTTGAATATCTATGATCTGTGTGCTTTCATTGCAGAATGGGAGCAAAGAGAGGGAATAGAAATTGCACCTGTTTTACTTGTTGCAGGATCTAATTGTCCATATAACTTAATTTTTGTTTTCGTAGTGTTTTCCTGCAAGCTGGTGTTTCACAGTCCGAGTGTCAGTGTAGCTCCGATGGATGTTGCTGAAAAGTTTTGTAATTACTCATGGAGTTAGTTTTTCCTTTTTGTTTCCAGGATGACATTTACAGCCTGAGTAGGTCATAATCTAAGGGAAACTTTGTAGCAAGCATTTAACAGAGGTTTGGGTTAGGAGCACTGGTACTGAAAGTGCAGGAACAAGGAGTCAGAAGCAAGTGTTAAACCACAGCAGGCAGATAGATTGTGACCCATCAAAACTTCTGAGTAAGGTGCCCCAGGTATTGCCCAAGCCTCTGTACCATTGTCTTTGGAACAACCATTTCTTCATGTGTTTCTGCATGTGCATGTGGGTTGATTTTTGTAAAGGGAGAAAGAAAAGGTGGTTATGGCGTGTGTGGAGATCAAAACAGTATCATTTCTTGAAATGGGGTGCCTGTAAGAGGAGTCTCTGGGGCATTTGGTGGTGTTTTGCAGGGAGTTCGTGCATCAGAGGTGAAAGGTGTGTAGTGTGTTAGCATTTGGTGAAAAAGCTTTCCTGGTACTTAGCCCACTTCCTTTTAGGAACTTGGCATGTTTAGAAATGTTGACTTTTCTCAGTACTACCTTGTGCTGAGGTAAGTACAGGTAATTCTTGTGGCAACCACTTCTGCGTTTTGTGACTGTGGGCTCTGGAGTGAAAACAGGATGGAAGCAGTCAGAGTTTGACATCCCATTGCCTTGTTTCTAAGTCCAGTATTGCTTAAACATTATTTTTTTGTATGTTGGGATTGGCTGCTTTCAAACATGAAATTACCTAATCACGGAATTGTACTCCAGATGGAGAAAGCTGTGTTTAATATTTCTTCAGCCATTTAGCAGCATCTTCATAACAGCAGTGTTTATTTGTTGGATACTGATCTTTACAAAGTCATGTCAAGGATCCTCCTGTATCTGCAGCACTGTGGACTTGTTATTGTGCCTGGATATTATAGAGATTATCACAAAAAGCATTAAAAAATGCATTGCCTGGGATTTCTGCAATAGAATTGATTCTTGTCTTTTTAGTCTGCTAGGGAGGGAGAGTGGAAGAGCAGTATGTAAGATCAGAATTAGGCATAGATTAGCTACCTAATATGGCTCTTGTTAGCACAAATAATGTGAATACCATTTGAAGAACAAACGGATTATAGAAAAAGAAATGAAAACATCCAGATCCTGAGCATTTGGAAAGCATGACACTGATGTATTTGTGTAACCTTTTCATGAAGAGCGATGCTGAAGTCAAAGAGGGGATTTTGATTTCCTTCATTAAAAGCTTATTAAATGAAGAAATAGGACAGTCGTTGTTTTGCTTCAGTAGTTGGGGGTCACAGAGGCGGGCCTGGTCTCCTCAGGATATTAATGCCTGCTTTCAGCTGGGGGAAATGAGCCGTCGCCTGAGTTAGCTGCAGCTTTATGTGCTCGTCACTAGGGATCCCCATATGTCCTGGGATCTGCGGCAGTCGGAAATGGCAGAGCTCGGCAGCAGGGAGCAGAGGGCTCTCATTGCTATTCATAACAGGTAGCTCGGCTCAATCTGCCCAGAGCAAGTCTGTTTAATGTTGATCAGCTGTCCATCTGATAAACCGAATTGATATGGACATTTCCTCCAAGGGCTGCCCTGACAATGACAGCAGGAGCATCGGGATGTCTTGTTAGTCTTTTTCTCTGAGCTTGAAAATTTATTAACCCTTTGTTAGAGCCGAGCCAAGCATGATTACAATACTGCGACTGGGTTGTGTGAGTTTCTCCCTCATCTCTTTGAAAAGCAGTCTCAACCTTCAGATTTATTGTCTACATGGAGAATGACTGTTTGGTTTTTGAATTGTTTTTCTCTTCATGGAGCCAACAATTTGTGAATTATAAAGCAGCTTTTAAAACAGCTTAGTTTTTTTGTGCATGGCGAAATACATCAGGAACCTCTATTTATCCTCTCCCTCCAGCTCATCTGCCTTTTGTGTGCTGGCCCAGACTGTGTGACTATCCCAGCTCTTCTCTCTTGCTAATTGGCACTGACCACTGCCCTGAAACAGTTGCTGCTGGGGCTCTTCGCAGGTCACATATATTTGGGGCAGAAGGTTATTTTAGATTAATATGGTTTGCGGCAGTTGGAACACATGTGCACTGTCCAGAGGAAACAGAATTAATTTGCTCATCACTGTGTTAGTACTGAGGCAGAATCTAACCTGAGCATGTACCAGCAGGTGTATTGGTATGTGAAGGTATGGAGCAGTTTGGTTACTCAATGAATCAGTGCTTGGCCACTTCTGAATAAGCACAGAGAACATAACATGCCTTTGTACTATGTTGTAATTAATTAGAACTTTAAGGCCTTAAGTCATCTGTTTAGCTGAGGGCATGGATTGCATGTTTGCTCATATGTGAAGTCTCCATGGCATAACAGGAACTGCTTGAGTCAGAACTTATGTGAATGTGCTGAAGATTTTTTAAGAATGAGTCCTGTGTGTATCTAGCGTTAAAAGGATGCTCCAGTGCATTGCTCTGTTTCCCCCTCCCCTTATCCCTGCTCAGTTGTTATGTATGCTCAACACCCCGTTGTTCTGAGCTAAGGTGAGATCTCTGGGCTCCTTGGAGTGACAGTTCCTGTCGAGGGCTACGGGGTTGAATTGTGGGAGGAGGCAAGGAGAGGGCTGTGCTAATGATTCTTTTCGTGCCTTTTCCAAAAAGTTAAAATAGAGAGCAAGCCTCTATGGAATAACCTCTGTGGCAAGCCTCACACAGGGATTTGTAACCCCTAAACCCAGAATGTAGCACACTATGTTTTGGAATAAGAAGTGATTTGTAAACCTAGCCAATAAAATTGGCCCCTTTGCTAGGCAGTCACCTTTGTTGCTTCTGACTGAAACAACCAGTGAAATACCATTAGTACACTGTTCTAAAATGTTCAGCTGTTTTTCCTCTCCTGTCTGAACCCTTCTCCATTGGTATTATTGAACTAACTGCAAGGTATCCTGTTTTAATTTAACTCTAATTTGAGCAGTCCTTGACTGCAGTATTCTTAGGGTGTTTGGATTGGCTTGCTCAGGACTCCTCTGCTGCTAATGTCCTTTGTTTCTTTCCATAATTACTGCTTGGCATTTTCTTCATGTCAGTGTCCCTCAAGCTTCTGGTAGACAAAACAAAAAAAGAAAGCACCATGAGGACTATACTGATTATTTTGCTTTATTTTGTGAAAGAATTCAAAAAAAGGGCGGTGGAACCTGTGGTACCTGTGGCTTGCCTGGAAATACTTAGTGACAGTTCTCTGTGTTTAACACCTCCTGGTTGTGGCTTCTAGAAGTACATAGAAGAGCTACATGATAATTGATAAAATGCCGGTTTAGCACATGTGGCTGTTTGTTTATTTTCACTAAGAATCTCTGTTCTATTCATAGTATCAAACATAATTGTGCTTTTTCTTTCAGTCAAAGAAGTCTGGCTGAGATTACGGAGCTGATCCAAACTGCCTTTCTGGTGCATCGTGGCATAGTAAACATTGGTGAGCTCAAGTCCTGCGATGGCCCACTGAAGGATATGCAGTTTGGGAATAAAATGGCTGTTTTGAGTGGAGATTTTCTTCTAGCAAATGCTTGCACAAGCCTTGCGCAGTTGCAGAATACCAAGGTAAAAAGAAAAAATTCCTCTACTGGCAAAGCAAGTAAATGTTAGCAAGTCTTTTGAAAGAGAGGCCCTCTAAAAAAATGAGCAGTTATATATGTATATATGGAGCATCATTTAAAAATCATCATACTTAATGTTATAGCTGTAAATTTGACAGGCTGCTGCTGCTGCTGTGAACGTGTTTACCACTCTCCTATAAAATTACTGTGATGCAGTCTTTAGTACACATTCTGAAGCACTGTAGTAATGGATAGGTGGTTAATGTGGTGAATTTAAGGTATATGCAGTGACATTTTCATGATATGTCAGGTTACAACACCTCTGGCAAACTGCCAGCTGAAGACATGTTTGGTCTGTTATTTTCTTTTACTTTGTCCTTTGTGAAAGGTTTGCTGTCTTAGATAATTTGGGGAGCAAAAGGCTTTACTGCTTTGTCTCAGGTGACTTTTTGCTCTTAATAAAGTTACTTTGTTAGGGATTTGGATGCCCCTGAGTATTGGATTGCCCTACTAACGTGGATGTACTGGCTTCTAAAGGACAGCTGCAATCCAACTGCTCAACCAAACTGTTCGAAACTTTACAGGGAGATTTTTAATGAGATTTTTAATGTTTTTAATGAGAAACAAGTTGTATATATGTATTACCTTAAAAAGTGAGACTGATGGAGACATTAAGAGATCATCTCTCTAGTCAGTTCTTCTTTTTGCCCGATAGGATCAGCTACACAAGATCATTCTTGACCTGCATTTATCTAGCTTGTTCTTAAAACCTCCCGTGGTGGGGAGAGGTTCCTGGGCATCCCTGTGCCGGCCTAACTGCAAGTGTGACACCTAACTAATGTAACACCTAACTGCATGTATGGCTGAAGAGCTAAGCGTGCCATTCCAATGGGAACAGGAAACAGTACTTTTTTGCAGAGGTGCTTTTCATACATTTGAAGATTGCTGCCATGTTGTGATGTAAAATAAATGTTTGTCATGTGCAACTGTCAATAGTCAGCATAGCTGTAATTGTGAGCCTAAGGAGTCTGTTTTTTTAGATCCTCATGCTGAATCTCCTTGTGGTAGTTGAGTATTTCCAACTACTCCTTTGATCATGAGTATGACAGTTTCTCTCAGAAGTGGTGTCATTTTCTAACACAGAGCTGAGATTCAAGAGAAGAGACAGAAAATTAGATGTCAATCTACTGGAATAGTGGGTTAAGCCATTATGGTGCTAACTTGTAGTAATTATTAGAAAAAAAATTTTACATAGTGCATACCACAACCAAAAGGGGGTGTAATTGATTTTAGTAATTATTGCTGATTTGTATCAGCTCATTTTTTTTAGTACCTTGTAAGTTTTCCAAGACAGACCAAAGGTTTTAACCCTACATAAATTTTCTGTATCAACAACCCTACATCAATTTTCTGTATCAATAAGAGGAAACTTTTATAAAACGTAGCAACTACTACTTTGCATTTAGTACATCATTAAGTATTGCAGCAGGAATGTATAATCCCTGAAGACTTGCCAGGAAACAAGCCTACAGTGAAATGAAGCACAAGTGCAAAGAAATACTTTTTTTTTTTGAAGCAATCATTATACTGCATGTTGGAAAATTCTGCCAAAACATTTTAACACTTTTTTTCATTTTTCTGACATCTAAATACTTTCATAGCTTCTACATACGATCGGTGGGATGCCATTATGGAAACTGATTGACTTAGTAAATTATTCTTTTTCATACGTCTAACCCTACTAGCAAAGTTAGAAAAATTGAAGTACAAGCTATAGAAATCTCTTGACAGGTGCAATGATTTAAACATACTGTATTTATTCTTTTGTAAATGATGAATTTTCAAATCTGGCATCTGTTTTTTTAGCAGTGTGAAATAACTGTGACTTTTTTCCTTCATAATGTTTTGTGTTCTTTGATGTAAAAAGTAAAAATCACAGTACTGCTTTTTTTGCTGGCATTTAGCAAATTGGCTAATGAAATGAGCAGCATTTTATTGTGCATGGGACTGACCATGGTAGCTGTAACCTCCGTAGCGATTGTATAGACCAGAATTTAAATTAAAGGGGGTTTTAGCATAACTGAACTCACTGCTACCAAGATAATTTTATTGTGCTGGTAAATTCTTGTCTGAGCTTGTGTATGATGCATTTATCTCTGTGCTTCTCTCGGGGCTGACAATTAGACGTGAAATTCTGTAGTCGTAATGAAATGCAGAGCTATTTTATAATTGCCAAGGGTAAAATTAGCAAAGTCAATTATTTTCCCTTAGGCTTTTCCCTGTAGATATTAAAAGGCTGCAAGGTAATTGCCTTAGGTAACACTTTGATTTTTAAATAACATTAAATATAGGAATTGTTGTTGTTAATTCGTAGTAATTTTCCTCTTCTTGCTACTGTTGTAGAATACAACTGTAATGATGTTAACAAGAATCAAGGCTCAGGGTTTGTGTTTTTGGGGTTTTCTTTTAAACTAGTGCTCATAACTCTTATAAGTTTGCTAAAGTTGTGCCAGAGAAGGTTTTGGGGTGGTGTTTTGGGTTTTGTGGTTTTTGGTCTCTGAGGTACAAGGACTCTAGGTTTCTTGAAATGTCAGTTAGAAAGCCTCCTGTAACATAAACTCTGCTGTTGTGCTACTAGAAAATCATCTCAAATTCTGTTTTTTGAACACATAACAATTCAGAAGAAAGCATTCTCATTTTCTACTTTGTGAAATCATGATACATTAATTATGAATACAAAGTTGGTATCAACTGAGGCTTAAAGTATTGAAGGGCAGATGCATGTGTGTGCTACATTTTTATAATCATGGCAAATTTCTACATCTTTTCAGTTAATAAAAACTGTTGAAAATGAATACTGTTTTCTTCAAAAACCTTTACAGTACAAAGCGTTAGATTGATCAGATCACATGTATTTACAATTCTTTTGTACATTCATGTTAACTTTTTAATCACCTTATTTAAACTAACCTTTTGGATGGTGGCTCTTCTTGGCCTGCTGATTGCAGTGGTAAATTATGTTGTTGATTGAAAATTATATAAGTAAAACCTTCCTTCACAACTGCATCCTGTAGCAGATTGTTTATTGCTAATCCATGGATTGTAGAACAGAATTGAGCCCAAAGATGAATTTGTTTGGGATCTTTTAGTTGTTGTATCAGCAGTGGAATGGTGAACCTTTGGCAAGGAAGGGCGTGCTTGTGTTTTGCTACTTAACTAACAATGCAGTGATGTCTGGAAATGTGCTGACTCGTGGGATTGGGGTGTGTTTATATGGGATGACAGGGTTATTTTGATAGGTTTTCTGTTTTGGAGGTTGCAGTGCTCTGATGCTAGGATCATGATAAGATATTTGTGGAAGTCATTGTAAACGTGTAGGCATGGGAGTGATGGAAAAGTAAATTATGTTTGCCTAACAAAATAGGGTACCTCCCAGCTATCTTGTGGGATACATGACCATAAGCAGTTTTAAATAAATGTGCTAATAAATTATTAAGAAGTGTAAAATGATCTGTTTAATGGGTAGTTCTTTGTTGCCATCTGAAGACAGTATATCTTTAACATTTGTTGTCTTGCTTTGCCTAGCCATGGATGTGGGGATGAAACTGCTAAAAGCAAATCTTTTGAATTAAAGTCCTTCTTTGGCTCTGGTAGCAAAACGTGTTAGTTTTGTCTTTGATTTCTGCTTAAGTAACTTGCACTTCCAATAACATTTTTAGTCCAGCATTCAGATGCAAACATAGCAAAAGTAACAAACATTGATTGGCATTTTTGTCACCTGTCAGCTGAATGTGGAATATGGGCATTTTACCACGAGTGATGTGTGGATACTGACCATGATATTATAAAATAATATGCTTTTTCAGAGTTTATAACAGAGAAGTTGGAAGAAATCTGTCACAGCATTAAAGCTGGTGCTTCCTTGAGTATCTGAATCATCAGTTGTCTTACAAAACTATAGAGGGGGTGCTTAAAGACGTAATTGAAACCAGTTTTGATGCTCTTACACTCTAAAGAGAGTGATGCATAGAACTTCAGAAGGCTGAAATGGTGCATTTTAGTGAAATGCCTAGAAAATTATAAAATAATCTGCAAATGCATTTCTTGCAACTCCATAAACTCATAAGAAGGCATCCCTTTGTGTTTAAAGAAAGAAAACCCACAAACCAGCCAAACAACCAAAACAAAACCACCAAAACCCAACATATACAAAATGAAAAATGAACCTCCCCAAAAGAAGAAAAAGCCTATCCCAAAAACCTGAAGTACATGTAATGCTGGTGTTACAGTAGTGTTGTCTGTAGTTCTTACTGAAATCTTAAGAATTGACTCAATTTTTCGCAGTATAATTCAGTGAGTGCATCTTGAAACGATTAAGCTTATCACAGAAACACTTCCAAATATACAGGCTGAAAGCTTGGAATTGAATTTAGGAATCTTGTCTGTCAATGCAGAGCTTTGCCAGAAGACCACATTGTAGAACATTGTTTTATTAAGCATTATTTGTTAATAAATAAACAGTAGCACAGATGTAGTACTTATATGGTAGATCCATTTCCTTACGTTAAGTTTATGTATTCTTAAAGGCATAAGTGTGTTGTTCATCAAATAAGCCTTGTGTTTACATAAACATCAGTAAGTTACTGATTTAAATCTTCCTATGTCTTCCTGTTGCAACAACCTGAAGGTGCACTGCACTTCATATAAGAATTGTTTATCTTGAACTATGGTTTCTACATCTGTGGCATCAGTTGTGGTCCAGTAGGGAAGGCTCAGTTTGGAATGTAAGCAACTTGGTTCCCTGGTGTCCAGTGAAGGATACAGAGAATATCCTCTTTCTGAAATTATTCCAGTTGCTCTTTTGATGTAAATTGACATTTTTGAGAATTGACAAACAAGTCAGCTAGAATCTACGATTTTGAGTTCTGCATGTCATTTAACAAAGGTGGTACTTGTCTCAGTCTTTTTCTTTCCCTGAATAATGTCAGGAGCACATAAACTTGTAAAAAAAACCCTCACGAATCTGCCAAGAAATACCCTTTTAAAATGGAAACTAAATGTTAATAGTTGCCAGTGTAAAGGCAACCATTAGCAGCTATTGACTTGTAATAGATTCAAATTACCATCCCTCAGAACCGTGCTTTTCTTTCTGTTTGAGGTAAGTAGAAGGTCCTTCTTCATAAATGTAGTTGAGATGAGTTCTTTTCAGAGCAATGAAAGTTATTTTGAAAGAGGGATTCTTTATTTTTTCTGGTGGAAGATTTGAACCATAAATATCTTCTAAGTATATTTACAGTGTATATTTTTATTATATTTTACATAAAATAAATAAAGACCTTTCTAATCTGGATTTTCCTACTGGGATTCAGTAGCTGTATTGATCAGAGAAGGCAGGATGAAAAACCCATGGAGAAACATTGAGAATCAGAAGTAATGTGTTTGCTCCCAGTTGCAGTGTTCATATAGAAAACTGAGGCTGGTGATAAAACCATTTTCAAATCTTTTATGTATTTTTAATTGTTTTTAACTCTTCGCCTTTGCTCACATATTGACTTTCTTTTTCTTCCTTAATACAAGCTGCTGTTAGAGATGAGTATCTTTAAAATGATCACCTTACAGAGCAGCTAGGTGACAGGAATTTGGTAAGAAGAAGAGATCAGATTAGATCAAATGAGATTAAGAGACGGTTTATAAAGTTTGATAATGATGTTGTCTTCTTGAGGGGGAAAAAAAAAAAGAAAAACAACCTTCAAATTTTTTTGTAGAGAGCTGAATAAAGATCTTTTTTGAAGCACTTTATCATGTCTGTCTTGCTGTACCTTCCTCTGAGGCACTGTTTGATGATGATGTGCTGGACAAGATAGGGAGTAGGATAGTATCTATATTGTTGAGTATTTTTGTTTTAATTTAGTATTTTGGAGTGCCACAGGGGTGTGTCTCAAAACCAGACACTACTGAAAAACATAAATAAGTTTAAAGGGCTCTGAACTGATTTATGGAAAAGTATGCTTAAAAAGCACTGCTTTGTCTGGATACTGGGGGAGAAGAAAACCAAGGAACAAGTCTAATGTTTTTGAACCTTTAAACTAATGGGAGATGACACAGGGCAACATAGCCAACATGGTTGAATTATTACATAATAAGGCTCTTCTTTAGGCAACCCTAAATAAGCAGTTCTGTATCTTGAAATATTGAGATACATGCTGAATATTGTCATACACGTTAGCATAGCTTTTATTGGAGATTGCAAACACACTCTTAAGTACTGAGAAATACATAATAATTGATAATTATGTATGAATCATAATGAAGATAAATGTTATTTGTTTTAATTATTATATTTAGATGGCACCAAAATGTACTAATTTACATACCCTTTGAGAGGTAAATTTAGATTTAATTTACTGTAAAGTAAAACATAAAAGAGATTGTAATTGAAACAAACTTTATGGTCATTTAATGGACATGTATTGCTTTTTCTTCCCAATGTCCTCAAACACTGGATTTTTAATAAGATTTCTTTACTTAAGTTTTACTGACAATCATGTGAAATTTCTTTGGTAGGAAAAAGGCAATTTTTGTAATAGTTGAAAAAAGTATTGAAGCATTAGGGGGAAAAGAAATCTTGTCTGTTCGAGATAAAAGGTTAAAATCTATTAGTTAAAATCTGGTAATCAAATTTTTCTTAGATTACTGCTGTACAACTTTTGTCTAGCATTTCTGCTGTCATTAGAGGCAACAGCTTTTATGATACTGATGATGATGATGATAAAACTGTAGAATGATGCTAGTAAGTTTCCTAATTACTGCATTGTACTCTTCCTATTGTGTCTTTTGATCCAAGTGTCCGTGGAACAGTTTCTTAGCAAGTGCATCTTTTGCCATTGTTCTCAAGAATTAGCCCCTAAAATAACACCTGAGCAAATGAAGCATTCAGTTTTCTGAATATTTCACAGGGTTTTTTCTATTTCATTTTTGCTATGAATAATCAGTAATATAATTGAATATTTGTAAATTTTCATTACCTTAATGGCTGTGGTTATATGTTTGAAAAGTAGTCTTTTAGAGAAGTTAAATTAGGGGATTAGGTGACGCAGCTTATTAACTTATTAATTTAATTAAAATTCAAAAAAATTAGACTTCATCTGTAATTGTGATAAGGTTAGAAACATTAACCAGTCTCCTTCTAGATCAGTAAGAGTCCTGTTGTATTGCAATGAATGTCAGTTTTGAGATTAAAACTGCTTAACTGTGCCTTAATTCCTGATCAGTGCATTCCTCAAATAGGTTTATCCTTTACCTTGGTGGCCTTTTGCACCTGTACTGGTTTTTAAAGCTAATGCTTATGTTAAGCTTTCCCAGGGTTAGACTCCACTGGGGTTAGAATGTCTGTATGGAAAGAGTATAATTTTCGGTGATTCTTGGCCATGGCACTACTGGAAAATTTTATGTTTAGATTTCAGTCTGTTTTCTGTCCTCCCACTTCTGCATGAAAAAATACTTCTAAAAAGAAAGAGTGATTTCTGCCACTTCCCTCATGGATGTCTGTGACTTACAAACAGTGCCTTGTAGCAGAATCATTGTTGCAGAACATGGAAAGACTGGAACTGAGACTGATAGCAGTATATGTGATCATAGGTATCCTTGTATGATCAAGTCTGGATTAAAGTCTTTCCCAAAAATACACTGTAAGAATTTTTTCAAAGCGTCAAGGCATGGTGCTGTCAAGAACGGAATTGTGAGTGTTTGAGATTCTCTCTCAATGTCATGTTGACCAAGCAACTAACAGTCTCAGGAAGAAGTTTTCCATTCAGTTCTGATGAATTTTCAGTGGCCTACCAAAGATCTTTACACCAATTTGCACAAAGTCCATGCGATATTCTTGCCTCTCAATCATCTCACTAACAATTTCCTCAACTTACATCTGAATTTGCCTTCCTCACAGTAGCAATCAGACATGTCTTTCTGCTCTCTGGTCTGCCCAGCAGACCAGTCAGTGTTTACTGCCTGAGTTCTTGAACCAAATACCTGTCATTATTCCAGGTAAATATTGTCTTCCTAAGAGGTAAACTGCACAGCTGCTTCTAACACCTGGTTTAGTAGTTCTGTTTCTTACCGAACTGCTGTTTGCCTCTTAATTAACAGAATGGTCTGGAAAATACTAATATGCTGTCTGTGTGAAAGAGAGGGCTTTTCAGAGATGACTGGTCATCAATGACGAAGGAAATAAAAACTAAAAAAAAAACTGAAGAAAGGCTGAATCTGATGAAAGTCAAAGGTTATTCAGCATCTCAAGACAATCACTGTACCTGGCAAATGAGTTCTAGGTAATTGGGATCTGTTCCTCTTATATTTGCTCCCTTAATGTACAGCACTGAATTGGCAGTTATCTAGTGGTGAACACAAATACTTCAGGAGTCAGAAATATTTGCTGGCTTTGAGATATATATGTGCATATTACATATGTGTATGTATATGTGTGTGTGTGTATATGTATATATACACATATAATCTAGTTGAATATTAAAGCCAAATTTTGGAAGAAAGGTTTTTTTCTTTTTTTTAAAGTTAAACCCCCTCGCTTTTCAGAGAAATTGTCTTTGAAAGATTTAAGACAAACATTAAAAAGTGTCTGTGTTTAATATTTCTGTGACTGTTAACAAGAATATGTATCCAAGATCAATGCCAGCATATGTAGCAAATAGATATTCAAAAGAAAACAAAATTTATTCTAAGAAATTGAAGTGATGAAAACTTTTGGGTATATGATGCTTTATTCTGCATGAGATGCATACTGTGGGAAGGGACTCTCAAGAGCCAGCAGTTCTGCTACTTCATTCACCACTAAATTAGAATAGGTATTGGCATTGTCTGCATTTCTTAAACAGAGATGTTTGTTACAGCTTTTTCATTCACAGCTGTGAATAATCATCATGGAGGAATTTGCTGCTAAATAGCTTTAGCCCTTACACGAATTATAAAATAAAAATGAATTTTCACAGAACAGGTACATGAAATGAGAGTACTGGTGAATTTTCTTCAACAAAAGCTCTGGAAGAAGCTGCACAGGGAAGTGGTGGAGCCACCATCCATGGAGGTCTTTAAAATGTGTAAACGCGACACTTGGGACATGATTTAGCAGTGGACTTGACAGTCCTGGGTTTAGTTTCGATTCAAAGATCTTAAAGCTCTTTTCTAACCTAATGATTCTATGATTCTAAGGTGATGTCCTCCAGAAGTGATATTTGCAATGTCAGCTTCATTCTCTTTATAGCTGAAGGAGTGGAAGAACACAAGTTCCGTTTTCATGGCTTTATTTGAAGTCTGTTTCTCAAACATAGTAAGATTCCATATTGATGAATCATAGTAGGATGAAAAGCAATCAAATCTGTATTGGGTGAAATGCTGTCCCAGTATTATCTGAAACAACTTTTTTTTTTTTTTTTGAGTGATTATTTAACATATACTAACTTTCATCTTTGGCTATGTGGGTTATTTGGTTCTAGAGGTGTTTTGCAGGACTGGAGGTTACAGTGGTTAGTATATAGTCAGCTGTCCACCTGGAGTATGGCTTCAACAGGCAATGCACTTTTAAAAAGTGAAAATATATTTTTGTGATAATTTGGTTGCAATTCAAAGCTATTAGCAATAGCAGTAAGAATCTAAGATTAGTCTGCATGGCCTTTCTTAGTCTCCCAA
This sequence comes from Machaerirhynchus nigripectus, assembly GCA_013397975.1. Lineage (NCBI taxonomy): Eukaryota > Metazoa > Chordata > Aves > Passeriformes > Dicruridae > Machaerirhynchus > Machaerirhynchus nigripectus. Next base: position 1,361,962 of record VZRQ01006119.1, on the reverse strand, counting down.
GAACATAACTATTTTTAATAGAGAAATCTATTCCTAGTACAGTCAGTAAACTCTTACCTAAGAGAGTATTTTTCCCCAGCTCTGTAGCCTTGATTGTGTTATTTCAAAGATGAGAAAAGTTGTTATTGGTGCTGCAGATGTAAATATGTAAAATCAGCTGTGGTCCTCCTCCAGCAGCTGCTGGTATCACAGAATGGTTGAGATTGACAGGGATCTCTGGGGATCATGTAGTCCGAACTCCCTGCTCAAGCAGGGTCACCTAGAGGCAATTGCCCAGGACTATGTCCAGACAGATTTTAAATATCTCCAAAATGGAGACTTTGCAACCCCTTTGGGCAACCTGATCCATTGCTGGATGCCCTCACAGTAGACTGTTTTCCTGTATCCAGATTGCATTTCATGTTTTCATTTGTGCCTGTTGCCTCGTCCTGTCAGTGGGCTCTGCTGAGGAGAATTTGGCTCCCTCACCTCCCATCAGGTGTTTATACCCATTGTACTGTAGGAGAGACTAAAATAGCTATGCTTTGTAAATAGGGCAATAGGTTATATATCTTCCCCTCTCTTTTCACTGCTGTAAAGCTTGTCTTTAAAATGAACCTTTCCATGGTCAAATTTAGTAAAAGTGCCTTTACATCTGGAGTGGTTTCAGTGTAATAATATGGTAAAATGCATAAAATTTTAGCAGGAATATAGATGAGTTAATTGTATTTTTAATCAAAATGCTGATGTATTTGACTTCTTGTTGGCTAGCAAGAATATTGAATTTCTGGGTGAACTGTAACTGCTTGTTAATAATAGTGTTTTGAAATTCAACAGCGTTTCACTTGGAGTCTAGAATCTGCTACTCCTGGTAAAGCAGGTTGTTGATTTGTTAGTTTAACAAACATCTGCAGCTTCATTAGTTTGATTCCATCTGTCAGATGCTAAATGGTCTTACTTCTGATTCACATTTGTTCAGGTACAGACTGTTCAAAATAGTTAATGATACTTGCAGGTACAATTTGTGTTACTAACTTTAATCTTCAGTTTATTTGTGAACATATCCCAGTTTAATGGTTGTCTGCAGCAGCGTGACTGCGCACAGTGTTTCATAACCGTGCTCTCCTGTCTCACTTATGGATGGGGAGGTGTTTATATCTACAGAGCCCTGTAGGCCCAATACCTTCTTTGTTCACTGTTGAAATTACCCATCCAAAAGGGTCAAGCTGAAGCAATTACCTTCTTTGCTATCCTGGGTCACTCAGCAACAGTTGCTGAGTACTTCAGTGCAAGGATCTGCTGCCATGGATCTGCAAAGGTATTAAGAAACTGTGGAAGGTATCACGTGGAGGTAGACAAGGAAAATGGTATTTCTTCTGTTGGTTATGTTGTCATTAAGGAATATGACTGAATTATGAACTAGAAGTCTTTACACTGATTAAATCCAGTTCTGTAGATAGTGCTGCATCGGCATAAAAAGGGTAACTTAATACTGGTGAAAATCCCTAAGACAGACCGACCTTAAGGTGGATATTCAACAATATTAGCAGGTTTCAAATTGACAGCTGCTGATTATTTTTTATGTCTTAGAAGCACCTTTTTAACAAGTAGTGGGGTTGGGTGATGTGTTTACACTGTATTGTTGTATTGTATTTTGCTACTAATTCATCGTTAACAGAATGAAGAAAACCATAACTGTGGTTTTCAGGACCACCTAAAGCATGCTAGAAAGCAAATCGCTGCTGTCCTTTCTATGTGTTTCAACTAAGACAGAGCCAGCTTCAAAAAACAGTAAAGCTCAAGACAATTTCAAATAATAAATCCAATAGGATTCAATAAATATTAGATTAAAAAAAACATTCTGTAGGCTGGCACACTTGCTTACCTGTATGACTAATGATGTTTGAGGAGATTATCAGGAAAGAAAATTGAATTTTGCTGTTCCTTGCAGTTTTTGCTCTTTTTTTTTTTTTTTT
>VZRQ01006119.1:1320666-1359985 GCA_013397975.1 Machaerirhynchus nigripectus | reverse complement strand
TTTTTTTTTTTTTTTTGGGCATTGTTGAACAATCAAAATCCAATATCAACTCCTTGCTGAGTTTTGTCTTTATCTTCCTAGTGTTGCAGTGCTGCTATGTCAAATGCAGGAGAATATTTAAGGGCTTTCTGTGGAATTTTTAAGTGTTGGAGTATTTCCCAAGTTAGTGCTTTTCTGGGGAGGGAAGTCAAATGCAAGCTGGAGGAGTTTTTCTCTTTTATATGTCTTACATTTAATGGTTCGTGACCATCTAATTTTCTTCTTTATTTGTGTGGAGAAGTCCTGCTACATTTTCAAATCTACACATCAGCAGCAAGGATTAGGGTCTGTCATAGCAGATGTGTGAGGAAAGGATATTGTTTCAACCTAAGGATGGAAGGAATTACTTGTGGCCCTTCTCAGAAGGAATTTGGCAAGGCTAAGGAAGGTTGTCAAGTAGAAACTGTGAGGGATGAAGAACAAAGATATGCCCATTGCTGTGTTCTTCCTAGTGCTGTTTCCTGTCTTCCCACAAGAGCTTCATCCTTGCTGTGATGTTCCCCTTGAAAATATCCAATAGAGTCTGGAGAGACACCACATTACTGCTCTGAAACAGAGTGGTCTTTGTAATTAATTCCATTTCAGCTGCTGAATTTAAAATAAAATGACCATTCTTTGAATGGAGCTCAGATCCATTCCTTTTTGTAAACTAAGAGGAAAACCAGGAAAAAAAAACGTAAGCGGTGTTATGTTGCAGTAAACTTGAAACAAAGTATTTTGAAGACAAGTGAAGGGAGCAAAGTACCTGGGTTGCTAAACTGATGGCACCAATGTCGTCTTTTCATCCAGGTTGTTTAAAAACCTCGTGAAGGATGAGTGGGGCTCGGAATCCATTCTTTTTTACTGTGCTTGATGGAGTCTGGATCGTATCTTTTAACTCTGAAAAAAGTATTCTACCAAAATGTCTTATATTCTGTGATTTCCCTGCATTCTTTCTAGCACAGAGTTTCACTTCCGTTAAAATACACCTCTTTTTCTATAGACAGAGTTGAATGTCCCAGGACAGTCAACTACAGTCATGAACTGGGCTGCTGTACCTGCAGCAGTGAACATGTGGCCCTATTCTGTAACACCATGTATGATGCTTTGGGAATTCTGAACTCTGAGTTATCTTATAGATATGTCCTCAGTAAACTACACAAAATTCTGATTTCAGGAAAAGGAGGGAGGACGTTCATTAAGTGATTAGTTGGATGTCCTGAGTAATTTTCTGAACTAAGTGAATTACCAACATTTTTATTTTTTTCTTCAAGTAATATATAGAAATTTTGAGCTTGAGCAATTAGGCTCAAAGTAAATTTAAAGAGCCTTGACGGGCTAAAGCTATGCCTTTTTGACAAACAAGTTACTACACCAGAAAAGGGTAAATTAAGTTTCAGAAGATTTCTGATCTTTAACCCTGCAGGACTCTTCTGGAACTGAAACACAGCACAGTCTTTTGGATTATTTCATATTTGAATGAATTGGAGAGGTCAGAGCATGTGTTCTACCTTGCCATGGAATGTGCAATCAAATGGTTGTGTCCGGAATTTACATCATGTTATGCACTTAGCCTGTCTAGATAGTAGGAGAGATTTTAGCTTTAACAATCCATCTCTCTTCCGTGTATTCATCCTAAACTGAGGCCTTTGTGTTGACTTTTAAAAAGCAGAAGAGATCACATCCCTACAAAAAGTGTTGAAGTAATACCTCCTTAGGAAAAAAAAAAGGACACTGGCAGAACTGTCGCAAAACATGTTTAAAGGTGAAATCACTTGCATGTGCATTTGTCATCCCCTGGGCCATACCCAGTCGTGGAGACACTGGAGGAGCAGAGAACAGCACTTTGGAAGATGCTGATGCAGAGTGGAAAGGGAAAAATAGAGTGGAAGTTTATTCTCTCTCAATGTGAGGTTGCTCCTGCTCATCTTGAGTACCTATGAGGAACCAGGCTTCTCAAAAACATGTTGAGGAGTGGAAAATAGTAGGAAGAAAGGTTGTGAATAGGCTGCCTTGGGTCTCTTTTGAGTTACTGTTTTCAAGCACTAATTCTGGCAATCCTTTCTTCTCTTTCCTTGTCTCTGAACCTTTTTAAAATGGAGCTCGACTGTCAAATGAGAAGAGAAGCAGTTGAGAGCACTTCATTTTTCATCTAACATTCTTCCTCCTCAGACTTGCATCTCAGAAATGTCAGCACTGGTCAGGCAGAAAGGCAGTGATGAGAATGAAGACAGCTTGGATACTGTTTTCTGCTTTTACGCTGGCATGCTGCATGATTTTCTGGAAAATCAGTTCAGTGTTGCCATTTCCCCCTTATCTAAAAAGAGTAGGGAATAAATTTAACAGGGGATGTTGATTGCTTTCAAATTTTCTGATGAAAAGTGCTACATAAGAGCTAGACAGTGTATCATTCCATGAATACTACAGAATCCATAATAATTTTTCTTTCTCTGTCATTTTGGGATGCAGAGGAAAATTGCCTGGTTTCCTCATTTCTCATTTCTTTCCCCAGCGCTCAGGACCCCAGGCCACTGATGTTAAGCAGGAGATGCCTTTCATAGATCAGATTAAGGGTTGATGCGGTAACAGAGCCTCATGCAAGCATCCCACTGTGCTCTTGAAACTGGAATTTCATTCCTGGTGGTGATCTGTATGGCTTTACATTCACCTTAAAAGTATTCTTTTCTTTTCTTTTTTTTTTTTTTTTTTTAAAGAAGGGAGGTAATATTAATACTAAATTCTCACTAACATATAGTGTTGGATATGTCACTAAATGGTATTTAATATAATAAGGATTCTTCGAAATAGTTGATGTGTAATTCTCCTAAGAAGTTTTATAAACTCTAAGAGGAAGAGGTACAATTGTTCACAAATGTTTCACAAGCTTGTTTTAAGTCAGTTAAAATTGCCTTTGAGAGTAGAGTTGCACTATAAAGAGGGAGGAGAGATGGAAAAAAGAAACCCCAAAACAGGGTCCTGCTCTGTCTAGAGTTTCAGGCAAGAGAGGAAAAGGTCTAGTTATCCAGAGCCAGCTGCATTGTTGAAAGTTCATACTATCACTTTGACATTTAGAGTAGGACTCTGTGTCTTTGTAAATTCCTCTTCGTATTACCAGTGTAGGTCTCTGAGCTCAGACCATTTCACAAACCATAACATTTTTGAGTGAGTGATTGATCTGTATTATGTGTCCTAGCCATCAGAAGAATCTTGGGATGTTGCTTGTATAAACTGTAATACAATCTGATCCTGGGCATTTAGTTACAGACTTTCATAGACCTATTGGCGATACTCAGTCCTCCTGGATTTGGGAATAAGGCTTATCTGATACCTTAAAAAACAGGGGGGGGCGGGGGAGGGGTGAGTGTTGTTGTTTAAAAAAAAAAAGAGCCCCTCATTTTCTCTTTTCCCCACTTAAATAACTCAACACATCTGGTAACACTGTAGGATCATTGTCCTTTCAGTTCCTTCAAACCTCATATTGCTACAGTATTTCTTCGGTGTCTAGTTTCCTAAAGGGCAATGGGTTTGTTTTTTTTCCAGGCTGTTTTTGTAGGTCTTGCAAATTAACCCATATGCATTGCAAGAAAAAACATGACTTTTAATCAGCACCATTTCTAAAGTTAGCGCTTGCTGTGTGTATATGAATATGTATATGAACCAGTGTTTAAAAAAAAAGAAAACACAACCTTTCTGCTAGTACTCAAAACTAGCATACAAATGTGTTTTTATTATCAAATAAAGCATGCCTAAATGTTAGAATATCTTTCCGTTAGGGCTTTTATCATTTGACTTCTTGTCTTCAGTTACAAGAATGATAAAATTTGAAACTAAATCTTTTAATTCAATAAGAACTACATTGAATTTTAGGAAGCAAAAGGAGGAATCAGATATAGACTCATATGCATAGGAAATTAAACATTCAAGAAATTAAAACTTTGTGAGCAACCAAAGAGGTAGCCTTAAGGTGTGCTTATTTGAAATGCCTGCATTTAATTTTACAATAAATCTGAGTATTTTGTTCCAATTAAGACAGTTCATGTGCACAACTTTAAATTTTACAGTACTTCCGTGGAGACTGTGGACTACTTGTTTTACATTCTGGATCAAGTTCAGATTTTTGGGCTTCGCTTGAATAAAATAAAAAGTCTGAACCCTGAAGATAATACAGATTGATAAATCTGATTTAAACATTCCCGTGTTGCAGACTTTCAGTGTATGTGGTACAGCTGAGCCTCAGGCCATGCACTAAATACATCCACAGTGCATTCCCAGGGCACCCGAATACCAAATGATCACGTTTGAAAGGTTACCTTTCTATGGATTCTGACTTTTCTGTATTAGCCACGAAGATTAGAATTTTAACAGCTCCCAAGGAGAGGTATTGTGAAGTATTTACTTGGCAGGAAAAAACCAAAACAAAACAAAGCCCAGATGAGGTACTGTCTCATATTCATGAACTGGGATTTATTAGTTCTGTGAACGTCCTTGTGAGAATACACTCTATAGTTCACACTGTAGGAAAAACAAGTCTTGTTTTTCATTTATATTAACTTAAAACTTTGATAGAAGAGTTACTGTAGTAGAGGTTTTAGCAGAGGCATATCACAGAATATATCTCAGTAAATCCTGAAGTCTTTCACAATTAGCTTTTTGTGTGGTTTATCTCTCTGGAAATCTGGCAGTAGCTTTGTTAGTCAATTTGGTGATAATTAAAGATGTAAGGCTTTTTCTCCTTTTCTTTTACAGGTTGTGGAACTCATTTCAAGTGCTATTGGTGACTTAGTTCAAGGTATATATTATGAAAACTCAAAATCATCTGAGGTAAGAATTTCACTAGATTTATGTACCCAAGGCATTTGGTGATGTTAATTTGTGACTGTGGTAAATATGATGACTTTCTCACCTGTTTAAAAGGAGGGAGAGGGAGGAAGAGTTTTTAGTCCTAGTGGGTTTCAGCAGTAACATCGTTACGACACCTGTAAGCTCTGATGGAAGTCTCTAGAAATGCTCAAGGAGGAACTGTTTTGTTTTTGTGAGTGGTTAATAAAATACTATCATGTGTCGTTACCAGGAGCTCCAGGCAGATCTTAATACAGGCTTTCCAAATGCTTCCAGAGCTTCCTAGTCAAGGTTCTGTTAGAGGTATTTATTACAATGTTGTCAATGTTATTAATATTTTCATGCCAAACCTGCTGTTTCCAAGCCCAAAGAGGTTTACAGAATGCTTCTTCATGAACTTATAACATGTCCTTTCTTCTGAGTTTTGTCCCAGTGTTAGTAGTGCAGCAGTTAGTAGTTCTTCTCCATCCGAAGTCACTATGCACATATTTCAGAAATCAGCATGGGCCAAGATAATAGCTGCCAGTGCTTCACAACAAATAATCTTGTTTTTCTTCAAGGGCAATTGCAGATATTCTGTGTTATTGTTTGGCAAGAACTGTAGTGAAAATTGGTCAAATTACATCTAGGTTTTTTTATCTTTCCTAGAATATATAAGGAAATTTCTAGAGGCCATTCTTGAAGTAGGCTTGCATATTGGAACAAAAAAGAGTTTTTTTCATTTACTATGGGTGTGTCTTAACACATGCAATAAAATCAGTAATTTAAAGTTGGCATGACTTCTACAGGTTTTATGATAGCAAGTTTTCAGTCACTGGTGAGCACTGTGTGTATGTGAGTACCAATCTTGAAATCCACTGAGGTAGATAGATTAACTTCCAGTGGTGTAGTCCCACATGCCTTGGAGACCTGAGCCTCATGGCTCAGCAGGTGTTGTGTACTGAAATTGCAGGTCTGGTTTACTATTGCTGTGTTGTCCTATGCAGCAAAATTGATACCATGGCAAAACCCTGTTCTCATGGGTTGCTGCTGCAGTAGATGCCTGCCCTGATGCCTCTGCACCAACCAAACCACAGTGGGCAAGTGGAGAGTGCCACTGGATAACAGCGCTGTGTTCTGGAGGGTGCTCCTGCCTTGGACACTCTCTGTCTCTCCTGCTCTGCAGCAGCAAAGTCATGTCACTAGAACTAAAACATGTCACCTCACTGAGGTGTATCCCTGTAATTTTGACTGAAACCAGTTAGGAAGGGAATGACCACACTGCCAAGCTGAGCAAGAACCTCCAGCAGGACAGCAGTAATGGCACACTCAGGAGCTGCCTGGGGCCCACAGCTCCCTGGGATGCATGGAGAGGACAGCATGCCTGGAGTATCCTCTGGCGCCTCCCAGGAGTGGATCCTGGGTGGAAGTGTGGCAGGAGGGCAACGTTGGGAACTTGGAGGTGCTTCTGCGCCTGCTGTGTGTAACCTGTGGATAAACTGACCTCAGCCTTCACTGTTGCTCCCAAGGCCCATGCTCAGGGTTATATGTTAACATAGATGACATCTTTGAGATTTTTTGCAAAGAATGGTTAAAATCTTGTTTTCCATATACCAGCAGATTTCTAAATAAAAATAGATTGCAGGTATATTTAAAAAACACTTATCTACTTTCTGCTTTTTCATGTGTAGAAATAAAGCTCTACCGATTCATCTCAGCAATGAAACTGTATTTTATTGTAACCATGGCCCCTGTATAAATGCAAAATCTTGTGGACTCATTTGGGTTTCTGCCACTGCAGAAGATCTTAATCTTTTCTTTCTTAGTCATTCTTTCTCTATTTTCTGTTGCCTTACTGAAGCCCTCCACACGTGTGGATTGCAAGGGGAAGTGTGAGATAAACTAAGCGCAGCTGCATGACATTTACCCTGCCCTGGCCCAATTACAAGTAGCAAAGACTTATTTTGTTTCAGTGACTATTTCTGTCTAAGGAGAGTTGAAAGTACACTGTACCCTTCCTAAGGGGAACCCAGTTAACTCAAAACACAGTTATAAGAGAGACATTTACATGACTACATAACAGTGTCTGAAGTTCAGCCTTTATAACGGGTAGTGTGTGGCTTCTGATGAGACCTACAACAAGGTGTGGCATCTGCTTTAATTTTTTTCTGTCTTGTTCTCTGAGAAATTTGGTTCCATGTTGTGCTGAGACAGATCCCTGCTGCTCTCCTTGCACTGCTCTGCCGAGGCAGTGTCCCTTTCATGTCCTGAACATTTCTTTAGTGAAGACTGGCAAATAGACTAGTTCAGTTGTTGGTGAACAACACCAAAATCTTGTTTGTGTCCTTTGTACATCTTCTCTCTTTCCCTAATTGCAATTTGATTGAAACAAAATTGAGAACTATATTTCCCACACATAAGACAAATGCTTTAATCTACTCCACAACGAAATCTCAAATGTCAAACTTTTTTTTTTTTTTTTAGGAATAGGGTGTAGGGATGCTAGTAATAGCATTTTCATTGTTGGGAATGTCTTAAATTTGGAAAAGCAGGATATCTTCTCACCTTAGTTTTTTTTTCCCTGGAGCAGGAAAATTCTATTTCATTTGTTAAATGTCCTTAATGCAATTGTTTTAAAGCTCTTTAGTACCATAAAATAAACCAACTTAGCACCAAGTTGTTTTGAACTTTGCTGAATGTCTACCTGGATGGTAGACAAAAATATAGGCAAAGTTAACCTTTCTTCTCTGAGACCCTAAGTTCATGTTTACCAAAAAAAGTTTCAGTCTTCTTCATTTGGATGACCCAGTAGGAGAGTTGAAAGAATGATTTGACCTAACAAGACTGACCTGATTTACTCCTGAATACATGTAATGGATTTAATTATTTGACAGCTCCATTACCGCTTTTTTTTTCTCTGCACAACCACATGCATTCTTACAGCTGTCCCATTTTAGTAGCATTCTGTTTGATCATTCTTCATCTTTTCTGCATAAGTATGTCATTTAGATGTGTGCAGAACCAGGAAAGAAAAAGCTAATATTTAACTTCCCGTCAGTATTTGAAGTGACAATCCAAACTACTAAGTGTAGGCTTTGACACAGCCTGAAGGTTAAGGCTTGTCACTCATGTTCAAAGTAACAAACAGCTGCTGTGGTTTAAGACATTGCATTAGCAATATTAAGCTTATGTGTTGGACTTCTGGCTGGAGCTGAAAGGGTTGATATTATAAACTATTGCAGTTTTCTGTGCTAAATCCCCTCTCAGCCCAAAATTCTGCAAGTTAAGGACATTCTTCCTAGTTCCCATTTGCCTTTCCTAAATCTAGGTCTAATTTGAGAGTAAAAATTTTGCCTTAGTGATTGCAAAGGTGAAAGTTGTCTAGTCTGGCCTTCAGTTGTGATCGTGGTATCTATTTTTAACAGAAAAAACCGATTGCTCTGAGTCTCTGTTTCCAAATTTTAGGAGGCTGAAGGCTTCTAAAATGTTTGCTAACTCAGAGAATACTATCGTATTTATAAACCCCCTCTGTTTTAATATTCCAGATCATTTAACAAATACTAATGGGGGTTACTTTAATATTCCTGTCAGTTCACTGAACAGGGGCAAGAGATACAAGGAAGCTCAAGGTCAAACAGCAGAATCAAGAGAGGGCTTTTGGTGTGTTGGCTCTTGTGCTTTACCTTACTGAATGTTCTTGTAATCTTAAAGCATGAGGGACTTTGAGGGGAAATCACTTGGTTGGGTTTTGGCAATGTTTCCTTGTCTTCAGACTATCTAGCTGATGATAAATGTGCATTAGCAAAACTCATTATTGTGTCAAAATGGAGCTGTTAAGTAAGACAGGACCATTCCCAGCACATTCCGCTGGTGGCCAGAAGAGCTGTTAGGAATCTTTGATGCAGCTGTGTGAAAGTTGTGCATAGCTAATATGTAAAGCAAGTTTAAAAAATAAATGCATTAGTAGCAAGTACTCATAGTATCAAACAGTGAATTTCTTTTAGGTATTTCTTTTAGACCACTGTTGGGTTTTTTAATGAGAGTAAGTTTATTTTCTGGGAAAGGATGGGCTACATGCAGTGAGCTGTGCCAATACTTCTTTGATGTTTTGTCCCTGGCCCTGCTTTGAGGAGTAATGTTTTAGAATCCTGCACATGTCCATCAACTGGAGTGGTATGAGTCTGTATTATAAGTAAGGGATTCATTTCTAATTTTCCTGTAGGAGGTAAATCAAATAGATTTTGAGTCATGTAAGCCACCTTTTAGCAGGGCAGGAGAGCCAGAGCTTTCACTTTTTTTAAACAAATGTTTTTGTTGCAAGACAAAAGGAAAGCATAAAATATGGAATTTGAGTAAAGAGCATCTGTGAAAAGAATAGGAAAATGTGTTGGGGGAAAAAAAGCATAGCTAGAAAGAAGGCCAATGTTACTTATTTACTGCTTTTGTTCTTTTAAATACTAAGTTTTTCCAGAGAGATTTAAAGGTAACAGATGTGAAGAGATATTTATCTTTCTGATAAGTTTACAAACTTCTTTTTTAAAAACGGGTGTTGTTTTTTTTACAGTGCCGTGATAGAAGTAGTCAGTAGCTTGCTTTATTGACCCATTTGTAGACACCCTTGTTCCTCCAAAAGCAGTGAAGATGGGTATTAATAGACCAATAAAACATGCCCTGTCATGTTCAGCAAGCATGAATACATCTGCTGAAAGCTTATTTGAACCATGTGTGAAATGTTTTACAGGGTCTTGCTGCTGGTAGAGTGATTCATAGTTGCATTGGATTTTATTTATGTAAAATAGAAGTTCTTGAACTACCTAATTTGAAACTTTGAATATGCAATGTAAAATTATTTCTGTGTGTTTCTGTATATTATTTGCCCATTGAGAACTGAACTAATGTTTGATATAAAGGATTGAGACATTTGGATCATTTTGTGCAACAGCAGATGGTTAAGAAAGAGCTGCCATGGTATGGAAATAAATGAAGGGCTCCCTTACAAACTATAGGTGAAGTTTAAAGTCTCCAACTTCTGCTCCTTCTTGGTTTTGCAAATGGGTTTGTGCACTTTTAAGACATGTTTTTCATTCATATTTCCTTAATACATTTTCAGCTGAACCTCTTATAGGAATCTTCTTCAGTGTGATAAATCAAACCAAATTATTGTACGTGTTGCTTTTGTACTGGGAATCCTTAGTACCATCACTAAGAGCTGCCCTTCCTGATGATTATGATCGCATATTTTGTCCCGCAGTTTCATTTTCTAAAAGTTATTTGTTTCCTGAGATGATTGTTATAAACACAGCTTAAATTATGGAAGTGGTTTATTAAAAAAAAAAATCTCAGACAATTTCTAACAAAACAATAACTGACCTTGCCAATAGTAAAATGGGAGCACCTTCAGCTGTTCTTCATTTCCCACTGGAAATGATGATTGACAGAGCTGGATTTGGATATTTTCCCTGTTCTCTCATGCTGACATTATGTAAACTGTGTCTGGAGTCGGCTGTTTTCTTGCAGTGATGGTGAGGGATTCATCCACCACTGCCTGCCACCCTGACAGCATCAGGGGTGCCTGTGCTCTGCACCCATTTCTTGGTGGCAGAACTTGTGAATGAGGTCACTCCACAGGCATTAGTTAATCAAATGTCTGAGCACTGTCAAATACAAGTAGAATTAATTTGACTTCAGAGAGGTTTTTATATGAAGGTCTTAGGAGTCTTCTGGGCCAGCTAATGTCCGCTTTTATACCCACTGCTGACAAAAAAAAACAAGCTTACAAAGCAGTGAAAATTTCTCAAGAAGTAGTAAAAGCTACTGTCATGATGTCAGATTTTGCAGCCTTTGCAATCTAGAACTAGTTAGGGTTTTCTCTTGATGTTTTTAAAATAGTGTTTAGATCTTGTCCTACATACCCTTGTAAGAGTGTGGTGTGGTTGGCGGACGCTTTATTGATTTTTATGTACATCATGAAAATTAGGCTTGGGAAAAAATGGCATTGTTGGAAAATTTTGCTGAAGAAAGGATGTGTCTGTCTCTGTCTTAAGCAGCAGAAGCTTTAGGCGTATGTGGTCATAAGTTCTGTGATTAAAATCAGTTATATTATGGCATGCAAGTTCATATGCTAAAGCACATCCATATGGACATAATGCCTTTTTACAACTGGCTTGTTTCTGTAGCTCAGAGACTTGGAATAGTTATGTTTTTAAGATTTCAATCTTCAAATATGTGTTCAATTATTGTGTGTTTTTTTAAGTTATATGCTCATTTTAGGTGCTTGAAGCTTTTGCATAATGTTCATGTAGTGGACACTAACTTTTTCTGCCATCATTTTCAATCCTGTTAATAAAATTCAAACTTGTTTAGGAATGTAATTTTGTAAGAAATCATAGAATTAATTTGCTTGTGTACACGGAGTTGCAATGACTGTTTAAGCTTCTTCAGTTCTTTCAGATGATATTGCATAATGTCTGCATTTCTCTTTCTGCTCAAAGGCTTCAGAAAGCAAACATTTTCGTCTTATGGGTCTTCTGAAAGGTTTCTTTAACTTCAAAATTGTTTCAGGATACCTTTCTAGAGTATTTTTTTCTTATGTGGATGTAAAACAGACGATTATAAAAATCACGGCCAATTTTCAATATCATCCAACGAATTTTAGTAAATACTGTTTTTTCACGGAGCAGATTGGTTGTTAAGGAAAAGATTGTGTTTCGTCTTCCAACAGCTCCCGATTTTAAATTTAAAATAAATTGACCTATATCTAAATGGAAAAAAAGAGACTTGATATATGGCAAACTACTTGAATTAAATGCTCATTTTGACATTTTGCCAGTCATGGGAATTGGCACATGCTCTGGGCTGAGTTAAGATATTAAAACAAAAATACAGAAACAGAGGAAAGTTTAGGCTTGAGTTTGTAAGTTGTCATATGCATAATAGCAAACATGTGGTTTCTCTGTTCTTCACTTTCCTTGTATAACTTAATAGTGTGTCTGAAAGCAAAGGCATTTTGATACAGCTCTGTGTTACTTGGCATTGCAGAATTCTCCTACTTTTTCCATTAGTCTCAAATTATCCTCTCCCTTGTAACTCAGCACTCCTGGGTGATATCCATAAGGGAGGAAAATTAGAGCTGAACGGATGGATTCTATTTCATTTGTTACTGATTTCATGACAGATAATACCTTGCTAGAAAACTATAGGGTCGCACAGAATTACTTCTTGCTCGTTTCTAAGTAATTTAATTGACATCACTTTGAGGGAAAAGGTTTGTTGTATAAGGGGGGTTTTTATATTACTCTTTTAAAGAATGTCTTTTGGCTTAGTGTATTACTGATTTAGCTGAACTGAGAAATTACAAAATTTTTACCATTTTTGTGCTTTAGATTTTTTTTTCTGTAGCTTCTCATTACTGATTTTAATTTTTGCTAAGCAAAACAGCTGTGATCTTTTCTGGTTTTGGTTTTTTTTTTTTCCCCTTCCTTAGAGAGTACCTAAAGGCGTGACAGTATGTGGGACAGATTAAGCTTTGAAGACATGAGTGAATTAGTGGCATATTAACACCTCATGAGTCAAAGGAATGGCAAATGAATTTGGATTTTGGGAGAAAGTATTTGATTTGTGTTAATTAAAATACTGTGGAAAGTAATTGAAATAAATACTTTGGATACAAAAGATTTTGAGACCAGTTGAGCATCTCTGACCTTACAGTCAAGGTGGTAAAGTTCAGTAGAGGCATCACGGAGATGCCTCTGTCAGCCCCTGACAAAGTTACTTAATCCCTGAAACTTCTAAATTGCAACTTTTTTTGTTTTTTAATACTTTCCATCATTCCTCACCCTTAATATGGGAGCAGAAAAGGTACAAGTCCTTCCTCACAGCCCTTCATTTTTTCAGTGCAGTCTATAAGAATTTTTAACACCTTTTATAATTCATTTTTTTCTTGACTACACAGGAGAAATTGTAGGGGCTTCTAAAGTTTGTTTGGGATTGTTGGTTCTTGGTAACTGGGAAGGGGCTGAAGTGCAGGTGTGCTCCAGGGGGGTTTGCTTTTTGGGTTTGTTTTGTTGTTTTGGAGTTTTGGTTGTGGGTTTTTTTTTCTCCCCAGTCGCTCATGAGGGCTATAGTTGGCTGTTAATGTCCAGTGTGATGATACAGTCATTAAAAAATGATTTATATTGAATCTGTTGACAGCTCCACATATTTTGCATTGTACTTTTTGAGAAGAAAATGGGAAAGGTTTTTGTTTGAAGCTGCCAGTATATTTATTCTGATACTTTCCTCTGTTCATCCCCAGAAGAATTTATTTGGCACCATGGCACGCAGAGTTTGTTTGTTTTGTTACTTACCACACGTTACTCACCTGTACCACGCTATTAACTTCTGTGAGCTGACACATGTTCAGTTTTGGTGTTTTAATGTTAGCCTTTGTTTCATTTTCAGGAGAACTGCCTTACAGATGATATCGGCATGTCTAGGTGGAAGGAGCAGGTTTTCCTGTCACACAGTGCCTTGCTGGCAAAGAGCTGCCAGGCTGCAATGGAGCTAGCAAAGCACAGCGCTGAGATCCAGGACATGGCATTCCAGTATGGGAAGCATATGTCTATGAGTCATAAGGTACACCTTTTCCTTTTGTTCTGGGAGCTTTGATATAGAAAGGCATCTAAGATGTGTTGCTCGTGAGCTCTGTCATGTACTGCATGACTTAGGCTGTAGACTTTGGCCAGCAGGTGAGTGTTGAGAAATTTGAGTGCTGTATGGAGTGAGGATGTTTGCAGAAACTGTTGGTATGAACAGTGCTTCTGAACCACCAAAATCACACTCCTGGCAATGGAGCTCATTACATTCAAGGCTCTGTTAACTTCTTTCTAGCATATCTTTCTGCAGCAGCTTAAAACTTTACCTTCTCTGCTCCTACATTATTCCTAAACCCACTGTCCTATTAACAGGAGTTGAAGGAGGAAACGTGTCATAGAATATGTTAAATTGGAAGGGATCCACAAGGATCATTGAGTCCAACTCCCAGCCCTGCACAGGACCATCCCCATGAGTCACACCACGTGCCTGAGAGTGCTGTCCAAATGCTTCTTAAACTCTGTCAGGCTTGGTGATGTGACCACTTCCCTGGGGAGCCTGTGCCAGTGCCCATCCACCCTCTGGGTGAAGAACCTTTTTCTAATACCCAACCTAAACCTCCCCTGGCAAAACTTCAGACCATTCCTTCAGGTCCTGTCCTTGTCACCACAAAGAAGAGATCAGTGCCTGTCCCTCCTCTTCTCCTCATGAGGATGTTGCAGACTGCAATGGGGTCTCCCCTCAGTTTCCTCCAACTGAGGGGTCTCCTCCCTCAGTTTCTACTTGGTCTGTTGGCTCAACAGACCAAGTGACCTCAGCTGTTCCTCCTATGGCTTCCCCTCAAGGCCCTTCACCTTATTTGTAGCCTCCTTTGGACACTCTCCAATAGTTTAATGCCTTTCTTATATTGTGGTGCCCAACACTGCCCCCACCACTCAAGGTGAGGCGCCCCAGTGCAGAGCAGAGCGGGACAATCCCCTCTCAGCCTGGCTGGGGATGCTGTGCCTGATGCACCCCAGGACATTGTTGGCCCTCCTGGCTGCCAGGGCACTGCTGACTTATGTTCAACTTGCCACTGACCAGGACCTCCAGGACCCTTTCTGTGGCACTGCTTTCCAGCCTCTCATTCCCCAGTCTCTACATAATGTGTTGGGTCTTGGCTGCCGCCATGCAGAGATTTGTACTGCGAGGCTCAACTGTCTGCAGCAGCATTGGCTGAGCCATTTCCCCTCTGAACAACCTGCTGTGGAGGGAACTTCTCTAGAGGGCAGCTAGAAGATAAGGAGGGAGGTCACCAGCTGTGGACAGGAGCAGCCTACACCTCTACAGCAGCAGGATTTCCTGGACAAGGTCTCTGACCTCCACTACAAGACTTTCAGTCTGCAACTATAACAATAAAACTCTGACTATAGTTAGTCCAGAGGGAAACACAGATCTGCTTCTGCTGTACTGCCCCACTTGTGAGGTTAGATGTAGCTTGAGACAGGCAGACAGACCTCCCATCTGCTTTGGCTGAGTTGATTTACGCAGTTTCTAGTTCCTACAGGAGAAGGAAGTGGTTTTATAAAGCACAATTTTACTGCCATAGAAATGCCACTATATGCTATTACTAGGTACATTTCTACCAGTAAATTACTTCAAGTGCGGTTATATCCTTAATATTTTGTGTATGCTTTAATATTGATATATTCACCATTGACACATAGTTGTGTATTAAGGATTGCATAATTTTCATAGAAAGCTCCCAGCTATGTAGCATTTGCTTTGTAAGAAGGAAGGTCATACTGCATCCGCTTGCTCAGGTACTGAAAAGTAGACTGTAGTACCCTGCACAGATCAAAACCCAGTCTTCTTCCCACCAAAGACTGGATCATTCTCTCCTTTATATTTTTTCTGTTTCTTGCCATTCACAGTCTCCTACCTGGCTGTGTCCCACAGCTTGCCCAGCTCTGCAAGCTGTCCTTTATCTGTGTCTTTGCAGATGCTCTACATGCTTCTCTTTACCACATCTTTCCACCACTGCTTTGCTTTCAACATCTTTCTATCCCTCCCCCAAACTTGAACAAGTGCAACCAGAGTATGAGTGTCAAAGTAGGAAGTGATAAGTAGGTGCAGAATCAGGATGTGGACCTCAATTTGAGGAGTGGGTGGATACATATAGACTGTTCCTGGGAACTGAATGGGCGTGTTCTTCTTTTTCAGCTACATTCAGACCTGCAGCCATTTGTTAAAGAAAGTTCTACTGACACCATGGCCTTCAGTTTGAATTCTGCTCCTGCAATCCTTCATCAGGAATTCCTTGGAAGGGAGGCATGGCTTAAACAGATTAGAGAGGTAAATTAAAGCACCATTTAGAATTTCCTGGTTTTGCAATTTGTTTATCTCTCCCTCTCTGTACTTTCAATCTGCAAAGAAACATAGAAATTATCAAAAGGTTTAATATCTCTCTCATCCACGCTTTCAACAAGGGGAAGTTTAGGGGCCTGACAGTCAAGCTGTGTCAGACTTTTGTATGTCAGTGTAACAGGCAGATTCATTTGTGTGGAGCAGATGTGTGTTCCTCTGCACTGCTTGTGCAGTCCCACGTCTTAGCATAAAACTACTTTCACTGGCAGTGTAAAGCAGAGAACTTCAACCATCACAGTGTTTGAGAGGTAGGCACATATATCCTTTGCCAACATGACACTGGGAGTAGTAATTTTCAATGGAAGGGGAAAGATCTGTGGGGCTTGGCTTTCTGACCACTACAAAATAGTTTTGAGATCTAGCTCTCTGATACCCTTATTCTTCATTCTCTTATTTAGCTTTTTTTGTTTCCTCTAATTTTTACATGAGGAAGGCAATAAGAATAAAATAACTACATGGAAACTGTCATGTACCACAGCAGGCTTGAGGTCCACAAATAGCTTCCTGGGTGTTGCTCAAGCACAAATAGATAACCGTAGAAGACAGCAAGAAGGGAAAGCGGGAAGGGGAAGCACCAAAATGGCCAAAATTAAGCATTCTGTTGAGTTCCCGCATCAGTTGGACATGTTTTGTCTGTCTAGACAACAGTGATGACTGCCATTTGGAAATTCATGCCTGCAGTTATACAGTTTGTTAGAACGGCTGCTGCCTTCAATAAGAATCTGGCTCTGTGCAAGCATATTCATTCAAGATGTGCTTGCCGATGGTTCCTTTCCTTGCTGGTTTGAAAGCAGGAGTCGGGTACAGGATGTGGAGTCTAAACCTCTGCCTAGTTCTGCATTCTAACCTGCCTCCACATACTGCAAACAAGAGGCATGGTCTCTTCAGCTGTGAAATTTTGGGAGTTGTATGCAGAGTCTACAGTCTTAGAGTGGTATGGAGTGGGGGGATCTTAAAATAAAGCAAACCTATTGTCATTTTGAAATTAGGGACTGGTAGCTGAGTAGTTCATAGTTCCTAATCACTGTTAGTGCGTGATGAGGAATTTTGGAATTCAACAATAACAAAACAAGGCTTATATGCGAGTTGAATGTAAATGGATTTGGATTATTGCAGTTGGAGAATAATGGCATTTCCACAGCACGGTGTATAAAAGCTTTGAAACAATTTCCCATCTGCAGAGTCTAGAGGAGGTTGCAGGACTCCAGGAGTGCCGTCTGTCTGCTTACTAAATTTTCATACCAAACATGGGCAATATAGAAACAATGAAGCAGTTCTCTGTGAAGGGGGCGGCAGTGCCAACTGACATGTACTATGCAATAGTATTTGCTATCTACTAGTACTACTGTACTTCATACACTTATTTTTATACACTTATGTATATACTTTATACGTGGTATTTACTATGCTACCACTACTACCAATTACAATGTGGAACACCTTGTCCAGGAGCCTTTCTTGACTTGTGTTGGTTTAGAAAGGAAAACTATCTTTGATTAACTATAAGCTCCTTGAGATATCATCCACAGTCACATTCACTATGTGACATTCAGTGTAGGCCAAGCACTCAAACCAGAGACTTTCTCATGCTGGCAGTGCCCATAAGGGTACACTCGTAAGCCACCCTCTTGTGCAATGTCATTTCACAGAATCACAGGATCACCTGGTTGAAAGAGACCTTCAAGATCACCAAGTCCAACCCATGCCCTAACACCACCTCAACTAAACCGTAGCACTGAGTGTCACATCCAGCCTTTTCTTAAACACATCCAGGGATGGTGGCTCCACCACCTCCCTGGGTAGACGATTCCCACTGCTTTATCACTCTTTCAGTAAAAAACTTTATCCTAACATCCAGCCTAAACTTCCCCTGGCGCAGCTTGAGACTGTGTCCTCTCATTCTGTCAGTTGTTGCCCAGAAAAAGACACCAACCCCCACCTGACTACCACCTTTCAGNAGGACTCAAGGTGCGGCCTCACCAGTGCCAAGTATGGGGGAAGAATGACTTCCCTGGTCCTGCTGGCCACGCTGCTCCTGATACAGGCCAGGATGCCATTGGCCTTCTTGGCCACCACTCTTGGCCACCACTGCTGGCTCATGTTCAGTCGGCTGTTGACCAGTACCCTCAGGTCCCTTTCTGCCTGGGCACTGTCCAGCCACTCTGTCCCCAGCCTGTAGCACTGCAGGGGGTTATCGTGGCCAAAATGCAGGACTCGGCACTTGGACTTGTTAAACTTCATCTTATTGGACTCTGCCCATCTATCCAACCATTCCAGGTCTCTTTGCAGAGCTCTTCTACCTTCCAACAGATCAACACAGACTCCCAGGTTAGTGTCATCTGCAAATTTACTAACAGTAGACTCAATATCCTCATCCATGTCATCAATAAGAACATTAAACAACTGTCCCCAGCACAGAACCCTGAGGGACACCACTGGTGACTGGCTGCCAACTGGATGCAGCACCGTTCACCAGCACTGTGGGCCAGGCCATCCAGCCTGTTCTTAACCCAGCAAAGGGTGCTCCTGTCCAAACCGTGGGCTGCCAGCTTTGCCAGGAGTTTACTGTGGGAGACAGTGACAAAGGCTTTGCTGAAGTCCAAATAGACGACATCCACAGCCTTTCCTGCATCCACCAGGCGGGTTACCTGGTCATAAAAGGAGATCAGGTTGGTCAAACATGACCTACCCCTCGGAAACCCATGCTGGCTGGGCCTGATCCCCCGGGCATCCTGTAGATGCTGTGTGATGGCACTCAAAATAAACTGTTCCATTGCCTTACCAGGTACCGAGGTCAGACTGACTGGCCTATAATTAGGATAGTATATAGTATATAGGATAGTATATATAGTAAGGATCCTACTTCCTACCCTTCTTGTGAATGGGCGTCACATTGGCCAGCTTCCAGTCCTCTGGAACCTCACCAGTGAGCCAGGACTGCTGAGAAATGATCGAGAGCGGCTTTGCAAGCTCATCTGCCAGCTCCCTCATCACCCTGGGATGGATCCCGTCTGGTCCCATAGATTTATGAACATCTAAGTGGCTCAGCAGTTCTCTGACTGCTTCCTCCTGGATAACAAGGGGACCATCCTGCTCTCTGATGCCATCTAGCAACCGAGGGGGACAGTTGTCCTGAGGATAAGCCCTCTTTCTGATAAAAACCGAGGAAAAGAAGGCGATAAACACCTCCGCCTTCTCCCCATCTGCAGTCACTGAATTCCCTCCCGCATCCAGTAGAGAACCGAGGTTGTTCTTACCCTTCCTTTTGCCATTAATATATTTGTAAAAACATTTTTTATTGTCCTTCACAAAAGTTGCCAAATTAAGTTCTAACTGAGCTTTGGCCTCTCTAATTGCTTTTCTACATGCCCTAACAACCCCCTTAAATATTGCCTGAGATACCTGACCTGCCTTCCAGAGATGATACATCCTCTTTTTATTCCTTAGTTCCTTCAAAAGCTTCTTGCCCATTCAGGCTGGACATTTGCCTCGTCTACTCATCTTTCGGCACACAGGGACAGTCTGTTCCTGTGCCCTCAAGATCTCTGTTTTGGAGCACGCCCACCCTTCCTGGACTCCTTTGTTGTTAAAGGCTGCTTCCCAAGGAACTCTCTGAATAAGTTGCCTGCATAGGCCAAAGTCTGCTCTCCAGAAGTCTAGTGTGAAAGTTTTATTGATGCCCCTCCTTATCTCACCAAATATTGAAAACTCTATAATTTCATGATCACTGTGCCCCAGATGGCCTCTGGGCCCTTTGTATGGTTTTAATAGGTAAAGCACATGCAGTGCACTCAGGCCCTGTCAGAAGCTTAACCAGTTGAGCAAGTCTGATGTAAAAGGTAAAAAAACGTGTGTGTGTGAGATGAGGGTCAGAAAAAGTCACAGAGCCGAACTACTACTGTGAGGATAAAAAAAGGAAAAAAGCAATGGTGCAGTTTGTAGTAAAGAAGGCTTAGGAGACAGATTGGATGAGGTTGCTGCGTGGAGAAGCACAACAGCCATTGACTTGAATGCTTGACAGGAGCAGATCATGAGAAAATATTCTTGCTGTTGGTAATGAGAATACGTACGGGAGGAGGCACACTGAGCACACCTTTCCTGGTATTGCTGTGGCTGAAAAGCATCTTCCTCAAACACGTTGTCAGATTCTCTGCTGCAGTGTGAATCTGCATATAGGCAATCACTTGTTAAGGAAGGTGTTCCTGGTGTGTTCTAATATACAACGTAACTGCTAGGTATATTTTGAAGAAGCTGTGAGATCCAATCAGGTGAATAAAAGTTGGCAAATCAAAGAAGGTTGGATTATACACATAAGGAAGCAGTTATTGGCAGTGGGTTTGCTACTCCCAAATGCTATCAGGCTGTTTTCTTAATAGGCAGTCCAGAAAAGCTGGCTCTTGAGAAGACTAGAGAGAGAAGCAAAGGGGTTTTGTGGAACAGTCCCCTTTCTCCTTCAGAGGAATCGGTTCTGTTATCTACTGTTCTCCTTTATGTTGAGTTTGCTTAGTCTCTCATCAGTTCTTTTCTCTGTTTTATTTTTCCTCCCTTACAAAAATTAATTCATATTCCAAGTCCGGGCTAGCTTGGCAACATCTCTTTAAAGCTGTGCTTGCCACATAGTGTTCCTCTTCAGTGCAGGCCTCAGCTCTTCTCCTTATCCCAGCTGGTCTGCTCTTTTGGGCTGATCAGTGAAGTTCCCACTGAGGACATGGAGAGGTAGTGGTTCCTAATCTATACCTTTTCAGGAGACACATTGCAGAAGAACTGAGGTTTTGGGGTCTTCCCTTGAGGAAGCTACAGGGAAAGAAACAGGTGATTTTTTTTTTTTCTCAATGTGCCTGGAAAGAAAAGAGCTGGAGTTGGATGAAGTGATAATGGCACATCTGGATCTGATCTCAGGGAAGGATTTTACAGATTGGTTAAGTGGGAATGCTCTGGTTCTTTCAAAGCACTGCCACTGAGTGAGAAAGACATCTTCCCTTCTACATCATTCTGTGACAAAATTCAAGAAGTTGGACTACATATTTGTCTGCATCTGGGCAAGAAGAAATTTAAAAATTATTTGTATTTCTTTCTGAATATGTTAGGAGTTACAGGTTGTATTTATCTGTCGCTTACTCAAAGGGTGATGCTGATACTTAAATCCAATTCTAAATCAAAAGCACCTCTAACCTGGATGTAACAGCTCTGACCGCATCCAACAGCCCCTTTTGAGAGCTCTAGTCAGTATAGGTATACAGAGGGTTCTCTCTAAAGGAAGTAAATCCTGTTACTGCTGATAGGAAGTACAGTTTATTTCAGAATCTTATGGGAGAGATTAATTAATGCAAACAGCAAGATTTCTTAAGACCAAAACATTTTGGATTCACCAAATGTTTAACTACAAGTCATACTAAAAAAGCCTAAAAATTACACTATCTGCAGCTCTCATCTGAAACAGAACCATGTTGTGTAAGCTGGTAACACGTTTGGTTGTATTTTAGGGTTTTCTGTATCAGATTCCTAAAGAAAGTAAGTTATGTTTAAAGTAGTAGCTCATTTAATTGCATTCTTTATTCTTACAACTCTAGTTTGTAGTATGTAGTGTCTGATATAAAACCTTTCTTTTTAAGGCACAAGGAAAAGGAAACATCGTGGACTATAAGAAGGTTGGTAAATTACATTTGTATCTAATTTTTAATATTTTAAAAAATATTTTCAAGGATATTCTTGACAGTCCTTATTTAAGCTAGATTGTAAGTTGTGTATGTATACATGAAGGGAGGGAGAATGGCTCATGCAATTTCTTGATTTTAAAAAGCCACAAATAGCTGTACTGTAACTATAAAATGTAGCTATTTAATAATAGTATTTTAATAATGTATCTAATAATAGTAATTTAATAATGTAGTTATTGAATAATCAATTTTACTGTCATTTCTCTCATTTACTTCCTCAAACTCGATTTTCAAACCAGGCTTCTGATGGCTTTTATTGTCTTTTTTTTTCCTGGAGTCATTTGCAGGTTAGATCCTATCAGTGGTCTCTCTCTGTTGGTAGAGTACACGGCTAATGTTTTTTAATTTCACCTTAGTTCCATGCCATTTCTTAAAAAAATAGACACATACATGTGTTTTACAATAATTTGGTTTCTTCCAGTCCCCATTACAACTTTGAGCTTCACAGCGCTGTATTTGCTACTTCTCTGTAATAAAGGCAGACCTGAACTAAGTAGTTGAACTACCAGAAGTAACTGGGACACGGTAAAACTCTTTAAGGGCTGCAGGAGATGGCTGACAAGGTTCGCCTGGTTAAATATTGGAGCACAGCATGCTTGTGTTGGAGAGAGGAGATGACATTGTGTTCCCAGCTCACTGAGCATGAGCCTGACTTGTTCTGAGTCTTAAGCAGACCATGAAGTCCAGTCAGTTATCTCCAGCATCAGTGGGAAATAATATATAAAACACTGAGCCACAGGCACGGTTGAGAATTGCTTCTTGCAGTGGGGCCTGAAGAGTGTTACAGCTCTGGCTGATTGCTGCTCATATGGAAGGCTAACACACAAGTACAGGTCAGATTATTTTAATTATTCTGTATTAAGAAAAATTGCAATTTGGATTATTAAAAATCCTCTCTGCCCTTCCTTCCTCCTAGAACATATGAAGGATCTCAACCTTTCTTTGCTATTTAAAATCATTGTGCTTTTAGGCTTTTCTCTACAACAGTCACAGTTGTATCAGTTTTCTTTCTTCTAAATCACCACTGACAGCACCAAAGTTATTTTTCACATGTGTCTTGGGGACACTCCTGTGAATGTTCAAACTAGGTTACTTACTTTTGCAAGTTCAGAATAGGTTTTCTCCTTTTAATTGTTACAATTGTGATCCGCACAGTGTCATTTCCATACTTTGAAAAAAAAAGGCAAAGGGGAAAGAAATGCATCTAAATTGGCTTTACTAAATTAAACATTTGTCAGAGTATTCTGTATTTTGACTGAAATTATTTCATATCTTGGATCCTTCACATGGAATTTAAAAATTTATAGTATGATTAAGCAACTTGGACACTTGAATAAAAAGTAAAGGAGAGAAAGCCTTTCTGGTTTTGTGTTTTGAGCAATTGACTTCTGTGAGAAAGCACATGATTTTTGCTAGCTTTGGGTAATTACCTCTTGCACAAGCACAGATATTATGAGTTTAGTAATGATAGTGAAAAAATTCTGCATGGTTTTTGTGAGTTAAAGCAACAATCAGTTTTTTTATTTTTTTAGAAGTCAGTTTCAAAAACCTAGGCTATCACGTCCCTCTTTTCTATGTTTGTTGGTTTAAAGTAAAAGTGGTCATTAGTTATATCCATGCTAAATGAACTCAGGAACCTGTAGCTGTGCCCAGCAGAATAACTTGACCAGTACATGCACACAGCCAATTAGAGGGCATGTTGTGCTGTACAAATTAGTATTTATTGCTTTGCTTTGTGTTGTGTTGTCTTTTCTCCTGCATCACTAGAGTCAGTGCTTTGCACATTGCTCATTCTTTTCTTCTCAGCATCACAGTCCCTTCTCTCATGTATTCAGCTGATACAGTTACTTAACATTCCTAATCAAATCTGGGAGCTTGTTTCTCTTTGAGTCTTCAAAATATGGGCTCTTTAATTTTGTAAAAGCAAGGATCACCAAAACTAGCTGTAGAACTTTTGAAAATTTAAATTATTTTTCTTCTCTTAGTTTTTATTATATCCATGTGCCATTTAGTTGAGATAAAAATATTGTTCCTTTAGTTAAACTCATAAATACATGTATAAAAAAGTTGTTAGCTGCGTAGCCCACGTAAGGAAGTTTTACCTTGCTTGCTGCATTTTCAGTTAAAATAATGAAGGTAAATTTGAGAAATTGAGATCTGCACATTTAACATGCCTCCTTAAAAGGGAAAAGTCTTATTTCAATTTTGAGGCTGCTTAAGGATTTGAATTTTTCTTTTGATGGATGTTAAATTAAAATGGTACCCCTGATTTTTTTCACTGATAAAAAAATACCTGTATTGTACCAGCAAGTTTAATGAGGTCTCTGACACAAATATAAAAGTGAAATGCTTTCTGTTAATTTAATTAGATTTGAGACCGTCTTGTCAATAAGGTCACTATGTTCTGCAAAATTTTTTAGATTTTTTTTTCCTCCCTACTTTGCTCAATCTTTTTATCAGAAGGATTTCAATATCACAAAAAGATTAAGGTCTGTGTTTCTGAATATATTTTCTGACATTAGTATCAGAGTGTTTCACCCTATTTTTTCCTATGCCATCACACCACATCCAGACAAATTATTGATCCATCATTGTGGTGTTGGAAAGTCTCTTCCAGAGATGAAAAAATTGTTTTAGCTGTTTTAATGGTGTTTCTCAGGTAACAAAAGGGAAGGTACTGATGTATGTCAGGGACAAATTTCACATGTGCATTGAAAGAAACAGCAACTGGCTTGTCCCCCTCATTTGTATGTGGCAAAAATCTCAGACTTCTTAAAATCAAAAAGCTTTTATCCGTTTTATATCTACCTTGC
This sequence comes from Machaerirhynchus nigripectus, assembly GCA_013397975.1. Taxonomy (NCBI): domain Eukaryota; kingdom Metazoa; phylum Chordata; class Aves; order Passeriformes; family Dicruridae; genus Machaerirhynchus; species Machaerirhynchus nigripectus. The sequence continues at coordinate 1,335,642 of VZRQ01006119.1, read as the reverse complement.
ATGCAGGATAAGCTGCATAATTGTCAAACAACAAATTGAGATTCTCAATTTAATTGTTACCACTTGATAATATTGATTAAGAACTCTCTGCTAAAGTCGAGGCCTTAATGGTGCTTGGCATTATACAGGCTTGTAAAGGAGTGTAACAAAGGCATAACTAGTAGCAGAAATGAGTAAGCTAGAAATAATTCCTGTTTTGTGGCCAAGGCTCTAGAAAAATGATAACATAATACTAAGTAAAGAAATAAATCCTGTATTTTGCAGTTGATGACTATACTACACAATGATTTGTTACTTTTCTAAATGCAATATTCAGGGAAGGTAAATTAAGACAAGTGAGAGAGGATGTAGCAAAACTTCTTATTTTTTTACTGTAGCCCTGTCCATTTGCTCTGCTGTCTGTTACAGAGGCTTTTCATCCAAACTGGCATGGGAAGTATGGCACAGTGTGGCATAGTATGCTGTGACATACTTTCTTGGTTTGTATATGAAATACTGTGCACTACATCAGCTCCAGGAGCTGAGTTTGTACAGTGCTGCAAGAGCCTGAGCCAGGATGGGCTGGATCCAGCTGTTCACACACTGCATGGCACTAAAGGCTTGACTTCCCATATGGTAGGAAAGAGAGAAGAAAAATGGGAAAGGTCACATGTGGTTACAAGGAGGTTTCTCAGCAGGCCTCTACTGCCATGCTGCTAATAAATACCAGTAGCACTGTGCCATCCAGTTGTGCCAGCCAGAGGTGTGGGCTGCCCTTGCCCACCCCACTGCTCACAGCCACGGCGAGTGCAGCCATCCTGTGCAGTGCTGGCTGCGGGTCTGCAGCCCCGTGCTGTAAGGGACGCTCATCCCGTGGCTTTGTTACATGCCAGGGAATCATCATGAGGTGTGTCATGGGACTGTAGGCCACAGACTGTTCACTCTCTTGCTCCTGAAATGCAGCAAAGAGTTAAAAACAGAGGGTTGTTCTTGGTGGATGCTTATGACCCGCAGTTGGTTTTGCATGAAGATTTGTCTTGTTTGTTTTGGAGCAGCCACTGCCATTAGTTCCTTTTGTTACGTATAATAAAAAACACAGCATAGTCAGTGATTTAATGAAGATGGGGTTTTTTAGATGTGTTAGTAGTATTACAAAAGCATCCAAAGCCATTCAGATGAAGCAATTTTCTTATTTTTTGGAATTAATATCTGAATTACCAAGGTGTACATCCAGTACCAACAATCAGTTGCATCTTTGTTTGTAATCAGTGGGTATTTTCCCACTTCTTTGGGGTGAGAATCAAGCGTAACTTTTGTTTCATTAAAGCAAATAATCATCACATGTTTTAACATAAATACCAAGTTGATTGCTTGTGTATGCTAAGATGACAATTAACAATCACTATTTGCATTAGTGGGATTTAAGAAAATTATGCTTTTTGGTAAAGAGTCTTCACAATTACCATTGTTTAGATTTAAAAGCTAGTGGGTCTTGTTAAGTTCATTGTGAAAGACATGGAAAGGCATTGGTGTCCCTTCTGAAATAACAAAGAGTCTGTACAATCAATCAGTGTCTCAGGATGGCTTGTAATTTTTTGGCAAAGCGTAGTATAAGAGCTGTGTAACAGCAGTGCTCCCTGTAAGCAGGCCGTCTTTCCTCTCCTGTTGGGGACAGCCCTCCCCACATTTGGTCTCACCCTACATATAGTGTGGGTTTCAGTTTGAAGTAAAAAGAAAATTTTTCTGTTTGTCAGAGGAATAACAAAAATAAATTCTACTCCACTAATGGAGGCTTCTGCAGGGCGTTTGGGCCCTTTGAAGACGCATTTCTTTACCTTTTGTACAGGAAAAGTTTCTCAGAAAATATTTGATGAATACTGCCCCAGTTTCAGCTGGTATATCATGCTGCATATAGCCAACAAAGATTTTAAAAAAAAAAAAATCTAAACCCTATGATGTGTTGAAGTGATGCAAATAAAAGATTGTCCAGCGTTTTTTTGAGAAGGAAGAGCTCAACCCTATGTCCAGCCACAAGAATGGATGCTGAAACATTCCGAAGTACTTCTTCAGAAAACAAAGGAAAAAATTGACAAAATTGATCTACTACCTATGAAATATGTAGATACTTTTTTAAGGTAACATTGCAGCAGTCTAAAACACCAGTGCTTATTGAGCATGCTGTTCCCACAAAAGAGAAAACAAATTTAGAAAAGCCAGTGCGGAACACTGCAGACACTTAGAGCATTATTCAGTCACTCAGCCACAGATCAATTTATATTTGGGGTTTTGGAGTTTCTTTTTGTTTCAGCAAGTACTGTGCATTTCAGAAACGTAGAATGTTTTAGCTCACTTCAGGATCAGAAAGAATGTGTGATATTCAAAGATTTCAGTATATAACAAATTATCTGGTTTAGGATTATCCTTCTAAAACAACATCAAAGAAATCTGAAGTTACTTTTGATATTTTGCCACTGAAATAATTAACCCTAGGTAGGACTATGGAAAAAACCTCAAGAAATTTCAGTGCTCTCTTTCTTCCATTGTATATGAAGTTTACTACAGCCAAAATATTCACCACATACTCAGTGAGTCTTCCCACCCTGCCCCACCCTGCCCCTGATTTGTTGCTCCCTACAGGTAGCGCTGTGTGAAAGGAATCTTCTTTCCTTTGGCTCATGAAGCAGAAATGTCTCAGCAGAGATTTGATATTAGTTGACTTTGTACTTGAACACCTGCTTAGTTTTTGACTCCTTTAGTTCTTCAGTCTCCAAAATCCAGCAGTTCCTAGCTTGCCTCTTTGACCTCTTGCTGCCCTCAGACCAGCTGTTCTGTCCAACAGCAATCCAGAGCGGTTGGTCTGAAAGGCAAATCCTTCACTTCTGTGGTAGGGATGAGAAATCCTCTCTTTGCCTATTTAAAACGAGCTGGGAAACATGGTACTTTGAACTCTATTCACAGAATCATACAGTAATTGAAGTTGGAAGGGACCTCTGGGGGATGTCTGGTGCAGCCTCTTGCTCCAAGCAGAGCCAGTATGGGTTTGCTCAGTTAAGTTTTGAGTATCAGCAAGGGCACAGATTGCAAAACAGTGCAGAGATGTTGTGGAGGAGATCACGTCTCATCCAAGCCTAAACTTGGCTGTGCTATTGCAAGACTATTCTTTAAGCTGAATTTAAATAACCAAAACCCAGTTGGTGATTTTTTCAGAGTCTTGGCACTTCTAGAATGAAGTGAGGCTTTAATGGCAATGGTCTGAACAAAAGCTTAAAAGTGAAAATGCAGTATTCCAGCATATCTAGCAGCTCAACTGGAGAAAAGTGTAGCTAAGCAATCTGTGTTTTGACTTGTAGTCAGTTTTAATTACTGAATATCATTCTGAAGAAGGTTGTGTGGATTAAATTGTTCCTGCAAGTGGAAATACGCACAAAATTAAATACGCCATATAAGTAGAGACTAAAAGAGCAGATTCTTATATTTAGAAGAAATTAATGAGGCATCTTAAATAAAGTTTATAAAGTAAAAAATAAAAGCAGTTAATTTTGCTTTTCTGTTCATTTGCTGCAAAAATTAGCTGCTCCTATCCAAATTTAAAAAATAACATATCTATACTGGATACATTGATTTTTCTTTTTCTTCTGCGTCCTTAGTTTGTGAAGTTCATTACATAAAATTACTGAAGCTCAAAATTTGAGAGAGAGTCTGAAAATGTAACTGTAATACAACCAAGAGTACAACTTAAGTCTTAAATTAGGGGGCTTTTCCACACAGCAGGGCTACTGAAGCCTGGTTTCTTACGGAGTTATTTCCTGTATTTCTTTAATAACTATCCCACTACAAAAAGCCAAATCTGTACTTTTTTTTCCCCTCTTACAACCCCAGCTGGGATGGAGGTAGCATGCAGTCTGGTTAGTTCAGACTGGTTTGCCTCTGTGTATGTTTATTTGAGTTGACCAGCTGCTTCTGCAAATAGAAAATATAACAGGTAAGTTTTTGAGGGCTAAAAATTGTTCATTACATAGGATGATCTCTAACAGAAAAGCTGGGGAAGGAGCTTGCCATATAAGCAGGTATTTTCCATTTTGACGTTCCTTGAACTTTGCTGGGAAGCATTCAACAGCGGATTAGGCTGATTTTTGTGTAGTGATTCCTCTGCCTATAGTTTGACACAAGCTTTGCGATTGTGTTGGCTTCAAAGCAGTGCATGTGTCTGAGGGCTTACACAAGACAAGCGTGTAAATGGATTGTGTCCTTGTGTTAGGATTCTCCCCCTTGCCAGACTGGGCTCTTTCAACTAAGTCATGGTACATATGTGTGAGCATATATATGCCTAAGCTAAGCTCCTCTGGCTTTTGACCAATTTGAAGACTTTCTAGGAGCTATTTTCTTTCCTGTTTACATCCCAATATATACTTCCATCAGTATTAGAAGTTATGCTAATCCTTCTTAATAAGCTTTAGCAAATCAGCAGAGTTTGCTTCAAGATGTGTGGGTTCTACTGTCCCACAAGGTTGTGCCTCAAAGAAGGGGGAAGGGACACCTTTGCACGCTGCTAGAGCACCTCATCTCACCGATCCTCACCTTTGCTGCAGAGCCCTGGAAATATGGCTGATTCCTACTCATTAGAAGACATGTTGAATTAGCTATGTGATGCATTTATGCCCCGGGGCAAGTTCCTTTCCAGCACACAGTGCAGGAAGATTCCAGCTGAAGAGGAGAATAGAATTTTTATGAACTGGGACTTGAACACTCAAGTGCTGTAATATGCTTTCAGCTAATTTCATCTTTAAATACAGATAATGAATCCACTTTCAGATAAGCAGTGTCGTTCATTCTGTACGAATGCAAGTAGTATAGAAAGTGGATGACTTACAATTTGGTCATATCTAGGATTTTTTTAAAAATATATATATATGTATTTGATTTAAACTAGATAGATAAGGTCATACTGATGTATTTTTAAACCATTTTGGGCACTGAGCTGTGTATTGATGGAAAACATGACTTAGGAAACCCTGTATAGTTTGGTACTGTAGGTACCTGTATCCAAGAAAAGCCAATTTTATAAAAAGCTGGTGCAGTGATGTAAGAGTTGTGAAAGCCAGGTGGGGCATGTTAAAGATCATTAAATGCTGTAATGCTCTTGGAAAAATCAAATCCCAAAGATCCACCTGGCCTTTGTTCCCAGGCTCTGGCATGAGGCATCAGGCTGGAATTGGTCTAGGAACATCTGTATTTTAGAGTAGAAAATGTGTTTCATGTCAGTCTCATTATGCTGTTCAGAAAAATTACTATTTAAAAATTAAAAAAGCCCTCAATAAGAGCTATTTAGAGCTAAATTCAGGTATGGGGAAAAGAGCATGTTTTGTTTTGTCAGTTTTGTTTGTATTATTTCATAGGAAATTTAACCCATCACTTACCAAGTTTTTTAGGTGCCAAATCTTTCCAGCAACTTGTTGTGAAATGTTGGTTATTCCATGAAAGTATTTTCTTTCTCATATGATGTATCACCAAGCCTTTGTCAAATTCCATAGCCTTACTGATAAGATGGAGTTTGTGTGAATTCAGTGTGATAGTTTACCACATTTTACTGACAAAATTTGTTTTTGTCCACTGGGACCAACGTAATCACACGGTCTATAAATAGAAACCCCTATTACAAAATACAGTCATTCCACCCGTGTCATCCTGCGCTGGTTTCCAAAAGCAGGGGATGAAATGGGTGTTCATAAAAGGCAGGTTTTTACTGCAGAAAACTGGAGTGTGAGCAAATGGCTGGTTTGCCAGTTCTGCACAAAAGCTCTCAGGCAGTGGCTGAGGTATGAAATGCTCGGATATTTTAAAATTTTAAATTTTTTTTTTTAAGTTTAAGCGTGCCCTTTGGAGAGCAGCATCTTTCACGTGAGGAAATAACGGTTGGTGTAGTTTAAATTACCCACAGTTTCCCTGTAGCGGGGAGCTAAACAGAGCAGCTGAGAGGATTTAAGGGCTTTGTCTGATGGCTTTGGCTTTGCCTTTACCTCGGGAAGAGGCGGTGGAAGCCCTGTGCTCCCAGAGATAATTGTACACTGCTGAAACCCGCCCCCCCACACCGATGTGCCTGTGTTTTCCAACAGCTGCAGGAAGCGATCAAGGCTGGCAAAGGTGTGACTTCTGCCATCGACCTCTGCCGCTGCCACGGAAACAGAGCACTGGCAGCCCTGGAGCGATTCCCTCCCTCGGAGGCCAGGGATGCCTTGGCCAACATTGTGTACGCCGTGACCAGGTTTCCCTGACCTGCCGCTCCGGGAGGAGCATCTCTCCCTCCACAGGTGGCAGCAACCCAGCAGGGACGCCAATGCTGCAGCCTCACACCTCTGATCACTTCATCCCATCCCGGCAGAGGAATGCGCGCTCGCTGCCGCCACCACCAGCAAAATTCGGGAGAGGAAAGAAAAAAGGTCACGGACGGTTTTCGCTTGTCGTGCCAGAAGCGCACTTGAGGCTGCACCGGTAGAAATAATTAATGAGTCCCGTTTCCGTGACCTCAGCAAATGGACAGGAAATAAGTCAGTATTGATTGGGCACCAGCGGGGACGGCGCCAGGGCGGAGGCCGGTGGTTTTCCTGCCAGAGGGAGGGATAGAGGGAGGGAGGGATGGAAGGGCGTGAAGATCCAGGTGGCACGAGAAACCCGCTCAAACCTGCCCAGAGAGAGTGAGCTGCCGAAGCCGAGAATTAACATACCCTTATCCAAGGGGAAGGGCAGTTCGAGGGATTAATGGGGGAAAATCCCTCTCTGTCTGTGAGCAGTCATGTCTCCTCACACTGTTTTTATGTATTCAAATGTAAGACTACCCTGTGCCTAATGAGTTCTGTATTTGAGAAACTTGCTGAGAAAATGTGTCAAGCATGGTAAGTAGGAGCTTTAAAATATTTAATCAAATATTAATTTGGCTCTGTTAAGGGAACTGAGTGCCTAGAGTTTATACTGTGCCTATGTAAAATGTTGCTCTGGGTCAAAGAATGAGGTTTTTCCAACTGTTCTGGGGGAGGGAATATCCCTCCCTCAGATCCAGCAGTTTGTTTCAAGAGTCTTACGCTATAGAGTTTCCTATGTTTGTGACACTTGTGTTAATTTAAGCCAAATAAATGGTAATTTGTAAGGCTAGACATCAGCCCTTGGCAGAAAGGAAGCAGGAATGCTCCTCTGTGAGTAGTCACTGCGCTGAATAACACGCAGAAAATACCAGAGAAGTTTTGAACCTCGGTGTGTTGGATTTACAAGCCCAATTACAGACAGCTTATAAGGTGTATCAGAAGCCTGTTATTTGAGACCGTCTCTGTTTTGTTCATAGGAGATGATTTTTGTGGTTTGCACGCGTGCAATCTGAGAACGCCGTTGACAAGAAGGCTGAGTTTACATAAATGATCTAGATTGAGACTCAGCTACCTTTCTTCCTTCTGTGGTGTAATTACAGCCCAATCTGGAGACAGCTAGCACAGCAAACAGATTTCATTACATCCCTCACTCAAACACTAAGTGGAGTTATTTCTGTTAAATTCTCTCCTCCCTCCTTTTCCCCCTGCGCTCCCTCCCCGTCGCACAGCGTGTTTGTCATAGATCAGCGTGTTGCATTCCACCAAATGCAAAATATAAATAAAAACTCTATTCTCTAAAAATACACTGAAAATACATCCTGTATAATGTACATAATATTCTGTGTACGTTCTGCCCACGTTATACATGATATTTTATGTATAATAAGCAACCTTGAGTCACAGTCTTTGTTTAGGAGCAGCATCCAGAACTCAGGACTCACTTTGCTCTGGAGAATGGCTTCAACACCAGACCCCTTCTTACTTGCACTTTCTCTCTTGCCTGCTCTGGCATTTTCTCTCTTTCCAAGACTCTGGCACTTCTCCCTGAGTTACTGTTGTTACGGCAGCAGGGAGGCTGGAGACAGAAGAGAAGCGCTGAGAAGTGTGGTTTAATGCAGGCAGTTACCCATGAAGTTCCTTGAAGTTCTCCTAATAAAAAACGTGCTTGAAAGAAATACCTAAATTCAACCAGAGTTGTATTTCAGCTTTCTTTGGCTCTTGTTTTTACCTATTACATAAAGTAAGAGCCATTCATCATCTTTTCTTTGTCTTACATCTGTGTTAATTGGTTCATAATGACTTAGGGCTGCAAAAAGCTTGAGTTGCTGGAGATATTCTGAGTCACTCCACCTCAGCTGTGTGAAAGAAATACCAAACATACTGCAAAACTATGTACACCTCGTTTATTTTTTCATGCAAGTACAAGTTTTTATTTGTACTTGTTACCAATAAAGGGTAATCATCAAAAATTAATTAGGTTTTTTTGTATTTTTACCACCAGAATGTTCTGATTGCTCTTAATGATTTAATTAAGTAACTCAACCTTAATTTAAAAAAATACCGAACAAACAATATGAGTTGTCACTTATCAATATTATCAGGTTATCTTATATTTAAGGTATTTGCCTGTAATTCTTCAGAAATTTTTGTTGTCTTGTTTCCTCCAGGTAAACTAGAAGCCAAGTACTGTACCCATCTGTCAGACTCCAGGTGAATTAGTCATTGCTGTGTACTACTATACTCCTCACACCTCATACAGTTTCTGAGCAATGTGTAACCTTAGGGCTGCTCTGGTCTTATTTTTGTCCGTTTGGTTCCTTGTCCCCACCTACCTCTAAAGCAGGTCAGGGAGAGGGAGGCCTGTGGTCTGAGGAAGGCATTCACACCATTTACTTCAGTCACCCTGCTACTCAACCAGACATTCCTGTTGGCTGCTCCTCTGAACTGATCACCAGTATGGAATTGCTGCACCATTCCATGGATGCACAAAGTATAGGACAAGATCTCAGCTGCTTTTTAAACCAAATTAAAATAAAGAAGTTCCCTGATCTACTGCATCTTGCTTGTGATGGAGTTAATTTTCTTCGTAGTATCCTATGCAGTGCCATGTTTTGGATGTGTGACTAAAACAGCGTTGCTCACCCGCTGTGCTCAGCAGTGTTCGCACCTTGCCAAGGCTTTCTCTGCTCCTCGCTCCGACATCCAGCCAGGGGTTGGTTGGGGGCAAGGGGCAGGAGCTGGGACAGCTGACCTCAGAGATAGTCTGTGCTGTACAAGATCATGCTCAGCAATAAAAACTGGGGATAGGGAGTGGGAATGTTCCAGGGGTCTCTTGCTTGGGGAATGTCTGGGCATCAATGGACTGGTTATGATTGCTTTTTCATTGCTTGTTTTTCATGGTTTTGGTTTCATTTTTTTCCCCTTTTAGCTATTAAACTGTCTTTAACTCAACCCGCACATTTTCTCACTGTTGCCCTTCTCTGAGGTAGTGTGGAGACACTTCTCTATCTGTTAATGGTTAGGTATTTTTAGAAGAATCTACTAAAATTGTGTCTTTTATTGGTGGCATCAATTTCAGTTTTCCACAATATTTTTGACCTTTAGGGTTGTAGCCTCAAATCGTTCCAGGAACAGAAGTAGTTCAGTACAAAGCTCTTTCTGGTCTGAGAGTCTCTTTGCCCCCACTCATGTTCACTGAGCTGAAGAACCAGCAAATACCAAGGGGAAATAGGTTTTTAATCATAAGGTGCTTTTAGTGGACTATATTTATACTCTTCAGATCCCCCTCACCTGCTTGTAAACACCCTTTGAATGATTTTGCACATTCAGTATTTTAGTTAAGGAGCCAAATACAAAAACCCCTTGTTTGCCTGCATCTGTCTCACACTGCCTCAGCTGGATAGAGAGGAAATGCTGCTCCCTGTTCCTCTGTGCTGGGCTGTACCACATCAAACTTGGCTGGACATGTCTAACCCCAGATGTGCTTCATCTCAGACCAAAAAATACCTCTGTGAGGGATTGTAGCCATCCTTTGACTACACAGAACTAAAAACTTACAGTACATCCCACTGTGGGGGGCAGTGAGCGAGCAGCTCTGAGGTGTTTAGCTGCCATCCAACACAATTCTTTTTGGTACCCAGGGTGGGACACATAGGGCTCAAGATAATAAGATGTTTGACCAGTGTGTGCTAGAGGGAACCTCTTATACCTGTTAAGCTATTGCTGGTCGTGATGTTGCAGATTTATTTGTTCCCTTACCCACTCCCTGTCATGCTCAAGAGTGAGCACGACAATCTGAGAACTTGTTGAAGGCTGGGTTTGTCTTCTGCAGTTTGCTGTGTTGTGTAGCACTTGGTTGTGTTTTCCCTTGGAGAACTATGATGAAAGCACTGGCCCTGAGCCTAATCTGGTATCTGGGCTCTGCATTGCTGCTGTCCCAGTACTTTGGGAACCATCTCGTGGAGATAATTAACAATTACACCTTTTCTCTCTTTTCCTCTGAGAGACAGTTTGTGGAGGAAACAACGGCACCTTCCCCTTCACCTCCTGCAGGGTAGTTGTTTTCCACCTTGTTACGATGACTCTTCAGTATTTTGAACATGCCTGGGTAATCAGAATGTTCACATCAGTGTGTCTCAAGAATCTGTATCCAGCTTTTCCTTGGATTAAACCCCCAAAAAGCTACTATTTAGGAATATCACACAGGGGTGTGCCCTGAGGCTGTGGTCATGGCTGGCAAGGTATCTAGAACAGTTTTTACCTCTGATGGTGTGGGACCTGGTGCCCAGACAAGTGCAGGATCCTGAAAAAGTGACAGTACGTTTGGGAAAATGATGCCCTGGCTGCATTAAAGGGACACAGCTTCTCACATGGTGCTGGGCCTGGCCTAAGCCTGCCAAGAACTGTTCAGCACCCTTAGAGGGCAGAGATGGTCTCTGGGTCTGAAGACACACAAAAAGCACCACCGCTTAGCCAGAGACCCACCTCTGCTCTATCAGTTATCCCTATAGTCAAGAAGAAACAATGGAGCCAGAAGTCAATTGCCTCAGTCAGGGAGAAAGCTTCTCCCAGGATGGAGCAGGAGGAGGAATTGGAGAGGCAGCCTGCTGTGCAGCAAAACAGTCACAAGAACAGGAGGGGAAAGAGATAGAAATCATGAACAAGCCAGAAATCATCAACTCCTTATCCCTGAGTAAGCTGCAAGATACACACAAAGATTACAGCCATCAACCTGGTGAGCTAATTATCAGCTGGCTGCTGCAATGCTGTGGTACTGGAGCCAACAGTCAGGAATTAGCAAGGAAGCCCAACAGCTGGGATCCCTCACAAGGGACTGGGGCATCAACAAAGGGATTGGAAAAGGAGCAAAAATCAGCAGCCTCTGGAGGCAGCTTGTGTTGAGTGTGAAGGAGAAGGATTCCCTTGAGGAAGATCTTGTAAACTATTAAGGCAAGAGTGGACAACTACTGAGAGTAGTATCCAGTGTCTGAGGGAATTGGTGGTAGAGGTGATCTACAGCAGCCTGGATAACAACCAGGCTTCTAAAGACCCAGATGAAATCCGGTGCCTGTGCGCCATGCAGTGGAAGTTTGTATGGAGCACAGTCATCGTATGCCAGCACCTGGTGCTCCTGACTGGGCCAGACATCAAGGCCCCAGCTGTGGGTAGATTGGCTGGTCTGCTCCAGCAATTCAAAGAGAATCTCTCTCCCACCCATCCCTGCAGGCCTGTGTCAGCTGGGGAGAGACAGTCCCAACAGTTCCAGCTCTTCAAAGACAGTCTGTCTTCCTCCTTCTCCCTACCAGCCACCATCTAGGCTGACAAGGGAGCTGTTCTCTGCTCAGGGGGAGGGTGCCATATGCACATTTTTGTGCCACCCTGTGGTGCTGGCTGATGAGGAGAGCATGGGGCAGTGGGATACCTCGAATGTGAAAGCTGGGGCATGTGAACTGTGAGGAATCTGGTGGTCAAAAAGGGCCCATACAGGGGAATTACCACTGGTTGCTATTGAGCAGTTCCCAAGAGAGTGCAGAAGGACTGATACTGCCTTTGACCCCAGTGAGGAACTCCTAGTTTGAAAAAAAATGATCAGGTGGTGAATGCACCATCCAGGAATTGAGGGGCCCTGCCTCTGGCCAGGTGGAGGAAAGGGATTACCAGGTTTATTGGACTGCATGGATTTGATGGCCTGACACACCTGATCAGCTGGCTGTGCTTCTCTTAATGTAAACCTCCGTGTGCCTTGCCTTACTGGCAATAAAGAGTGCACACGCGGCCCATATTTGACTTAGTGTTGAACTTGACAGAAGTTGCTAAAAGATTGAAAAGCTCCTTTTGGTTTAATGGAAACATTAAGGAAGTGTTCTCTGGAGCTGCTGGGGAGTGCTTCTTGCCCCAAGCAGTGCTAAAGATGCCAGACCAGTGTTCTCAGGGGTACACCTGCTGGTGGGATCTCCCCGTGGCTTTTTCTTCTGAGCACTATTTGAATTTTCATCAGCTCAAAAGGCTAACTCAGGCCACAGTGCCATGCTGCAGATTTGTCAAGGAAGTGGCTTCTGGGTCAGAGCACTGGCTGTCACTACTCTCGTCAACTGCTTCCATCTCACAGAAGAGTGAGGCATCAAACTTTTTTTATTCTTTGTAGCCTTCAAAGTCTTTTACCTCACAGTGTCTTACAAAAAACAAAGAGCTAAAGCTTTTCAGTCTCACAAAGCAGTTCAAAGGAAAGAGTATTTCCAGTTCTGGAAGTCATCTGTTCTGACGGTCTTTGAATTAAATTATCCTTTTTTTTTCACCTTTCAGAAACCAATCCCTAAAATACATTAATTATTTACATAATTAGCATTCACATGTTTCTCTTTTAGGCTAAACCTGTTTTTCTAAAGCTAAGAGAAAGTGGCCATTAAGCTAAAATTCTTACAGCAAATGCCTTTAAGAAAACAAAAAGATAAAGTACAGAGCTTGCTGTGAGTTGTGAAGGGGAGAAGAGGGTGACAAACGAATTGGCATCGATACACCAAAGCCTCCTGCAGTCACCTTTGTCCGCCCCTTCTTGCACTTGCACTTGTGCGTGACTCTGCCCGCAGCTCCCGGCGTTGCTGCCCTGCCGTATTCCCAGCCCCTGACAGCAGCCGGAGAATGCTCGGGCTCCCCCCTGTGTAGGAGATTCCTTCTCTGCAGTGCGTGAAGTTGACTTTAATTCACGCCTGTTTGCAAAATGCTTTTGTCAGTGTGCATCTCTTGAGGAAAGGCAACCTGTTTCTCCAAAACAGGGCAACTAGACGGTTTACCTACTACTCTGGAAAGCAGCGACTTCACATGGGGAAACTACCGACTTCACATGGGGAAACTGCAAGTCTGTCTGCAGGAGAAAAGAGGGATCGTATCATAAGAGAAGATTCCTCTTGGCTAATGGTGACAGGCAGGTGTCCCACTCATAACTAAAACAGCAGTTCTCAGATTTATCTTGTTTTTAAGAAATTTATGTATTAAATTCCATTTGAGGCGTATTTTGATATATTGTGTAGGAAAATTGCAATTTTGCAGCAATATTATAAAAAAATCTTACTTTGAAATTTCCTTCTTTACCCTACTCCATTTTGTCTTCCTCCGTTCACCCCTTGCCCCAAATATCAAAGACTGAAAATACTCTGCTTTATTATTAGAAGAATGCTCATAATTTTTAGTTTTAAAATTGTACACAAACGTGAATATTTTACTTGCAACAAAAACTACCTTAAAACTAGACTTTTTATGCCTTCAATGACTACAGCAAATGACTGGTCTCAATTGCAAGGTTCAAATTTTAGCAGTTATTAAATGTCAAATTATAAAAATTAAATGTTATGCAGAAGCCATTAGAAAAATCTAAACCAACTACCAATAGATTAGATTAATTTTTTTTTCCCCCGGAGAAGAATATTAACACTTATTTTAAAAAGCTTTACCCTCTGCAGAGGAGTGTGATGATTTTTCTATGTGACTGGCTTATCCGAAACACAGCATGGTTAGGAAATGAGGCATTTTTCCCTCTTGGCTACTTTTGATGAAAGCTCTCCAAGTTGCACATTGTGTCTGAACATTTCTTCATTCATAGCATGTGCCCATCGAAAACTGTTTTCTGTTTGCAGCATTTCAGCTGTACTATTTATAAGCTCATTGAACAATGCTACTAGAGGCTGTAAAAGGTGTGTATTTCATATGCAAATCACAAGCAATAATTTTCTACAATTACACTTAGTTGCTTGCATCATTTATTTTCATAAAAAATGGGTTTAGCGGGAGAACATTACAGAAAAAAAGTCTGTATTAGTAAGATTTATTTTTAATCAAACAATTTTATTTATATCCAAAGTATAAAAACTGTGAATGTCCCTACCTCTGCTCACATGCTGTAAGACCAAAAGCAATACACATGGCTTTTAGATGTAATATGCTAAGATATCTTTGCAGAAAAATAAACAGGGTTTAAACATCTAGTATTTCTTAAAGATGACTGCTGCTGTTAAAAGTGGTCACATTACTAATGATTAGAAGTATTTCTTACATAAACTTTTATGAAAAGTAATTTCTTTCAATCACATTCTATTGTAGTAATAACCACTAAGGAGGTGGGTTTTTTTTCCTTCTTGTAAACCCAGGTCCCCAGCACTACAGTTTTTATTAAAAATCAGGTCCAGATTGAATTTTCACCAGTTTCAAAGGGAAATTCCCATTGGATGAAATGCATTCACCTTTTAAATCCATAGTTGTTCTCAAAGTCACTACTGTAGGGTATGACTAGGTTATACTAGATGGGTTATAACTAGGTGGATTAAGGCATCGAGTAGCCATGAGGCAGAGATTCATGTTAATACAAACTCAGAAGGGAAGATTCCCATCCACCCAAAGAGCAAGCTTCAGGAGTAGCTTCCCAACAGTAGTGAGTGTAAAGACTGAGAAGGGAGGATCCCTAGCTGCTTCTAAGACACTGACTTTTTTGTGAAAAGGACGGTATAACACAGTGGCCATGACAGAAGCAGTTGGAACTCAAAAAACCTCGAAAAGCTGTTTCGATTTCAGGACCTGAAATAAAAAGGATTCCTATAATCTGAATATTGCTACTTTGATTTAAGAGAAAACAATGTTTACAGACAAAAAA
>VZRQ01006119.1:1284845-1314025 GCA_013397975.1 Machaerirhynchus nigripectus | reverse complement strand
GCTGCAGTTCGTGTTGGTCCTTGCTGGGTCGCGCTCTGAGGGGCCGGTGAAGGGCACTGCGGGGAAAGGGGCCGCCCCTGCCCCGATCATCTCCACACAGGTCACCCCCGGCTTCCCCTGCCCTAATCACCCGCTGCCTCCGCCCGGATCACCGCTCACTGCCCCTGCCCCGATCACCGCCCGCTTCCCCTGCCCTGGTCGCCCGCTGCCTCTACCCTACTTTTCCCTGCGGTGTGTCCACACAGCCTTTTGTAAATAGAAGGGAACAAACTCTGAACCAGCAGAATGCGAGCCGGCGGCAGGCCAACAGCCATGTGACGGCTTCCACATAGCGTTGACGCAGTCCCAGAGTTTTTTTGGATTGAAGTGTGAGTAGGGTTTGTCGCTGCCACCTATAAACACAGTGTATGTCTGACCCATAGGGCAAACACATCTAAGCAGGGAAAGAAAAACCTTTTCCCTGCTTCCAACTTGAATGATTTACATCTCATAAAACAAATAATTACCAGTATATGCTGATGCGCTTTCTTCTGCTAAATCAAACTCAACATTGGACCAACTGAATTTTTATCTTTGCGAAGTGTTTTCATAGTTAAGGGAAGTTCGGTGGATAAAAATAAATGAAAGTTGAATGCAGTTTGGAGGAGAATTTAAACTGTGCACAAAGTTCAGATGAAACAGTATTTTGAAACAGTGTTTTAAAATAAAAGTAGAGTGAGAGGAGAGAGGGAAGCGAAATGTTTTTAATAGACCAGTGGAAAACACATAATTGAAGAAAAGACAAATTCATGCATTACTGCTGGAAATAAACCAGGTTAGTGTTTTGCTGATCCCTGCAAGATAAATTGCTGGTTGGTAAAAGTACAGAGGACAGATTGAGAAAACTTCAGTTTCAGGCAAATTGTGAGAAAACTGAGAAGAGTGGTTTTTTGGTTTTTTTTTTTTTTTAATTTGCTTAAACTGCGTATTCAACTTAACTAAAACAAAATATGAAAGACCCAAATTAAGAACATGTCCTTTAAGTCCTACTGGAAAAACACCCTTGTTGAAGGCTGGCTTCCATGGAGACTTGAGGCTTCATGTCCTTCTCCGCAGAGCAGCAAGAGGTTTTCAAACTACGTTAAGTATAGGGATTTTTATTGTCCATAAGAGCAGTGCTTCCAAGAACATCTGCTGCTTCTTTAAAATCTTTTTCTTTGTAGTTTTAGAACTTATTATTCATGTATTTGCAGTCAGAATGTTTGTAATGTTGGAATACTGTTTTCTACGGTATTTAATATTACAAGTGTCAGTACTGGATATGAGGAACAAATTTTAATGAGAAGCAACACCGCAGCATCCTACTACCTCAAAATGGATAGGACAGAAAGCATTTGCTTTTCGTATTTGTTACGTTGTCTACCTGCATTTTGCTCATTGTTCAGTTAAATGAGGCATCATTCGTATTTCAGTTTCTTTAAGGTGGGTGGTCAGTTTCAAATAAGTTACCTGTTGTTTGTTTGGTAGGTGTCTTTTATTAAGGTGGTTTCAGGTGCTGGACTTCTTCAACCCTCTGCTTCTTCAAAATTTATAAGGCCTTGTCAAAATTACATAAAATTTAAAGTCAAATCACTGGCCCATAGATCTGAACAAAAGGCAAACATTGTCCTTAAGAAATACATTTTCCGGCTCAGTCTTGGAGTGGTATTTATGTCTAATTCAGTTGAACTGAATTTGAGTTACATTGTTTTTTACAAATTGGAGGAATCAAATGTACCCTGAGGATAATTGCAATATTGAAATTATTGAACCCAGTACTACAGCTAGGAAATAAAAGATGCAGATTACTTGGCTCCCAAAGCAGAATGCAGAA
The DNA here is from genome assembly GCA_013397975.1 of Machaerirhynchus nigripectus. Lineage (NCBI taxonomy): Eukaryota > Metazoa > Chordata > Aves > Passeriformes > Dicruridae > Machaerirhynchus > Machaerirhynchus nigripectus. The sequence goes on along the minus strand of VZRQ01006119.1, from coordinate 1,312,173 downwards.
TTCACAGTTCTCTAGGTTTGCTTCTCAGCCCAGCAGGAGAGCTTTCCAAGAGACAGCCTGGAAAGCAGCATGCACCCTGAACAGGAGGCAGCTCCTGGGCAGCCTGAGCAGAGGGCACACGCCTCCAGTGCTTTTTGACTCTGGGACTGAAGAGCTGGGTGTTGAGAATTGTTGTTTCCTCTCAATATTTCCAACTGTTCTGTAGGAATCAGTCATCTAAAACATCACGAGGGACAGAATTCCACGCTGTTGCCAGGCACTTGGAGCAGCCCTCTGCTCACCTTCTGCGTGGAACGAGACTGCTTCCACCTACCCACACCAGCTTTCAAGGCTCTGGGCTTCCTATGGGAAGCATTGTTTGCTTTCTGTGGTTTCACCAAGTGCATGTTTCTTACGAAACACAGGCAGAGACCCAGAGACAGGGAGCAGGACCAGACACCTGAGTGTTCACTGAGATTAATTGATTAATCATTGTCACTTGCTGAGAATGAATATATATACAGTGGTTTTGATTGGCTCTAGATAAATCACACTCTAATTATGTAGTGTAATACCATTGCAGTTTTGTGATAAAGTCCCGTTACAGGAGGGTATGTGTAAGAGGAGGTGCTAATTTTGGCTGTTAAACAGCAGTTCAGTGTACACATCTTGTTAAATTTAGCCAGTGTAAAAGATCAGCTCTTTTTTTGGTGTTCCTGTCATTTATTTAACTTTATTAGGATACCTGTGCTGTTAGAGGGGTGTTGTATCTTTTACCGCATGCTGAAAGCAAAAGAAACTGAGCGCTTATACCAGATATGTTATCAAACACATATTTAATGTTACTAGCGAACAGGTACGTCTTAACCTTTGATCAAAATGTAAAGAACAGTTGAACTCAGAAACAACACTCAAGTAGAATACTTTTCATTATGACCTAAGTTATATATGAGGCAATGTACCACCGTGAGGCTTTAAAGGGAATAAAGTTAATACACAACGTCTCAACCTGTGTGCTTTTAATAACATTCTTAGAGTTGATAATGAAGAATTAGGGACATTCCTTCCAACCTACATGAAGAAGCTAAAATACTTAGTGGGACGATGTGCGAACAAGAAGCAACTTCTACACATTTACCATGCTTTAGTGAACTGAACAGTGCAATGTTATGCAATCATTCAAAGTCTAAACAGCAAGCTTCTGTAAAACTGATAACCATCATTATTGTTGTTGTTGTTGTAGTTATTATTATTATTTAGTATCTTATTTAAGATAATGATTAATTTTTGTTTATGATAACAGTTAACAAGTGTGATGAAATCAGAATTGCTTTCCACACATGCAGCCTGTGTACAGTTTTATACTTTCCTATGTGGTTTTCAAGAGTAAAGAGTTAAGTATTTTGGTTACAAACAGCAGAACAGCAGTATTTTTTTCTGGTGGAATTTTTTCATTTGTTATTTTAAGTCAGGATGTGAAAGTGATCAGTCAAGCTTTCTTTAAGAATGATTGCAAAGGCAGAGAACTGCCTTCATCTTACGTTATGAGCAGGATCTTTTCTCCTTATGTTGTGCTTTTTACAATGGTCAAAATCATAAGAGAGGTCGGGAAAGCATCCTCCAAGGCAAAGATATGAGTAATTGTAAGGTGGTGAATAGGAGGAGGAGAATGCACATTATGAGAAGATTTAACTTATGAATCAGTTAGGATTCAGTTTCATTTTGTATATCAATAACTAGGTACACTTTTATGCTACTTTAAAGTAGCAATATGCATTACACTAGATGATATGAGACCGAAATACATTCCGACTATGAACAATTTGCTCCCTTACTTATAAAATCTGTCGTACCCCAGTGCTTTGAATCCTTGAGGCTTCAGTGCATATTTTGGGTAGGTGCATTTTTGATAAATGGATCACATGTTCTGTTCTATGTGCAAAAGCAGCATCAGCGTGGTAGTTAACACTAAATGCACCGAAAAACAGTCCAAAACCTTGTTTTTAAGGTGTTCTTCCATACTTTGGAACTCCCGGCACTGCCCTATGCATTGAACTTCTCTGTTCACCGCAGGGAATGCTATTTCAATATGGAATGTCATTACCAAAGTGATACAACAGTGCAGTTAAGTGACAAGACCTGGTACAGTTTTGGAATAGAGGCAGATATCTAAGTGAGAGTAGTGGGAGTGTTAAGTCCCTTCATTGAACTGCCTTGTTCATTGCTTGTCTGATGAGTAGGGAGAGCAGGGTCTGTGGGAAGGGAATTTGGCCAATAGTGACAGCCAAGGTGTGCCAGGACCCCCCTTCTTTCCCTACTCCCTTGGATCTGGCTGTTGACGTAGCTGCTGTTGTAAGTGTTTGGTGTGTCTTGGAATCCTTCTTCCAGAGGATTCACCAGAAAACAGGATGTACTGCAGCATCTGTCTGTATCCCAGCAAGGTAAAGCTGCCAAGGTTGGTTGCTCTGCCAGTCACAGTTGCAGGCGTGGGCTCCCATCTTCAGCACAGAGTGTTCACTCTTTCCTAGAACTGGCTAACAGCTGTCCTCTAGATAGCATTGAGTAATTATTAGGCTGAGGATGATAAGTATATTTATCTTAAGTTTTGAAAAAAATACATGTAAGATTGAAATATGTTTTGTATACTCAGCATGATAAGGAACAACTGCTGGGTGTTTGCTTTATTATATGGATTTCTCACTCAGTTACTTTTAGCAGTATTTTGCCCCAAGATCTTACAGATCTTTTTTCCTCCAGCTTTGCTTATTCTCACAATCTGGGCCGGAATGTTACCTCAAAACAGACTTTGACACTGCTACCTCTTTTAAAGAAGAAATCATTATTATTCATTAGTACTGATGCACAGCAAACAGTATTTTAAAGAAAATGAAATGTTTTATCTTTAGTGGACTTGAAACAATCAACAAAATTATTGTTAACCTTACATACACAGTCATGCATGCACGGACATGCTCAGGAACAGATACAGACTTTCCCCCTCTCCATAAATCCTAATTTCCTATGCAAGCGATGATGCAATTGCTCTGTTGGTGCCTCTTTGTTTGCTTTCTAGTCACTCGTGGGTCCACTGTGACCCAAATTTGAAGCGAGATGGTGAAATAAGCAAGATGGTTGAACCAAGCCAGTGGCTTGCTTGTATGGGGAGAGATTTTAATTCTTCCTTTTCCATCACAAACCTTGTGTATACTCCTGAGCTGGGGCCTTTACCTCCATGAATTACAAGGAAAGTAACCCAGAAAAAAAAAAAGTGAGTTGTTTTCTGACAGTTTATCAAGATGGAAGGTTAAGGTGGGCACCCATGCTTGACTGAGGGAGCAGGTGGGGCTGTGAGGCAGGAAATCAAAGGGACAATTGAATCCTGTCTCTTAACAGAAGCTGTTATATGTTAGGTGTGCTTCATTTTCTCATAATACCAGAGTTCTTAAAAATCTCACGAAGAGGACAGGAAACTAGATAAGGAAAGAGATTATTACAAGGGCTCCCAAAAATGAAAAAAGTTGGAGCTTGTGCTTTTTTTGGCACCAGAGAGCTCAGGTATGGAACACAGTTTTTTTATGCCTCATTGGTTCTGACACTTGTTTTAACTGTTCACTTTTAACTGTATTCTGGCAATTTTCAAATTAAAAAATATCAAAAGTAATAACACTGTATTTCAAATTTGTGAACCAGTGTTTTGACTCCATGTTATTTGACCTGAATCCAAGGTAGCTTTGGTATTGCTCATGTTGTTTCCTTCAGAAAGTTAACTGTTGCTTTGCTTTAATTTTTACTTTTTTCCAGTGTTAAAAAATGGCTTTTCAGATCCTCATTTGTCTTCTTCTTTCAGTTTGATTTTATTCTCTGATAGAAATTCTTTTAAAGCATTCTTCCTATTTGAATAGTAGTAATAGCGGGAATTAGAAAGAAAACAAAATTCCATATATCCCCTCCTAAATATTTAGTGTTGTTCCATCCACTGCCACCTTGTAGTCTTCTCTTCTGGCTTTGTGTTTAACATTTTTTACTGTTTTGCTCTGATGTCTAGGATTATCTGAAAAATAATTTTGATTTCCATTTTAGATATTCTGTACCGGTATTCGTAGATTTGCTTTCTGTCACCTCAGGCCCTCACAGAAAGACAATGTGTCACACTCCTTGAGCACTGGCACATGTTGGTCTTGTACCACAGCCCTCAGAGCCAAGCCTAGTACAGCATGGCAAAGGGCAAGGAAGATCCAGACAGTGACTCTCAGTGTATGTGTGGTATCAGGGCAAAATACAAACAGTTGGTACTGTGGGATTTTCTTAAGGTCCAGCAGAGCTTTTTGATGGTGCTGTAAGAAGTACACTGCTGTAGGATTTTTCATGAAGAGCTGTAGTGGCTTTGTCTAAATTTATAAATACTGTTGAGTTAGTAAGGCGTGGAATTAACCCATACCAGTGCTTATCAGGTGGTTTAGAAATTGGTGTGGGCCACTTAGTTTCATGCTGTTGTGTCTCTAGAGAGTTTGCAAAAGTTCAAGTGACATGATTACAGTACTGTTAAGCTGGCATAATTTATATATGGATCAGTTCATAAATGCAAGTCCTGAAATAGGCAATTATGGTGGGTAAAAGGAGTCAGTATCTGAGGGGTTTGTAGTTAGCTCTATGTCCAGCTGAGAGAGACTTATTTTTATATGTGATGATGAAGACAATCTCATGTTATCCCCTTGAGGATGCCCTTTACAAGTCTGTATATAGGGGCCATGCGGAAGATCAGCACATCAAAGAATATTTTGGCTTCAAGGGTGGCCCAGTATAAGCTGATTTTATAAATCTGTGCATCTTTTGTTTGGGTGCCATCCATTGTAAATCATACAAAATCTAATCCAGAATGCAACCGCATAGTTGCCATTACAGCCATCAAATTGCCTACAAATTGAAATTCATATATACACAGCATTCAAGTGTTTACTGAGTTTTTTAACAGTATTTTGAGGTTAAAAATAAAAAATTGTCATTCAGCATTATTCAGGAGAGAGGTACAGACTGTTTTCCCCTCCACAACAGATTCTTGTTTGTTCTCTCCCTATCTCTCTTTTTAATTTCATTATAATTCCCACTCCTGGGCTGTATGTACACTTTTGATTGACTGGTTTTATTGACTTGCACTTGTAAAGCAATAATATTCTGGGGCCAGGTAAACATAACGCTGTGTGTAGAGAAGCATGAGCACAGCGTGACAGTTTGCCAGTCACCCGCTTACCAGTCGAGAGTGTCAGTTTGCAGCTGCGTGCCCTGTAAGGGTCAGTGATATCTGATTAAGTTGTTTGCTTTGTAGATCTCCAAAGATTTAGAATATCTTTTAGGAACGTGTCCAGAGATTGATGTTTGCCCCCAAGTAACTTGCAAAATTAGTTTTCAAGTAAACAGAAATACAGTGGAGTTTTTCACATGAGAAGTAACACCAAAATCATGCTAGCATAATACATATATTTGGTTTTCCCTACAAAAATCGCAGTATTTAGAGGCTGACAGAGAAAAAGGACTTACTGTAGATCTATGTGCATTATTCTGCTTGAATTAATGCAATCCATATCAAAATATCAAAGATTTTTAAATAGAAACTTACTCCAGCATGTATGTTACTATTTATCGTGTTTTCTTTCTGTGATGACTTTGTGTCATCCACAAGGACAATATGAAAACATTTGGCTGTAATAATAGTGATTTTGTACGGGGTGAAGAGTTTAATACAGTTAACTTCCATTTATATACTGCCAAGACACTTTACAGAGAAGATTAGAATGACTTTTACTTTTCTCCATACCAGGAAGAGACATACAGTTTTAAATACTTTCCTACCTGCTGTATGTTATCGACAGTATAGTTTGCATGTTGACAGGCCTATAGATGGCCATGAAGGTTACTGAAAATAACTAATTATTACAAACATACAGATTGGAAAGACTTGAACTTTTCTGTGGGCTTTTAACTCAAAATGCCTCTAGATGAAAAGTAATTACAAGAAGAAATGTACATATTTCCTTATTCCAAAAGATGCTGATATTTATTTTTGTCTTTTTGTTTTGTTCTTTAGTGAGATAGAAGATGAATTCAGCTGAAATCACTGATGATGATGAAGGTAAACCATTACACTTGGTATAATTGGTATAACTTGGTATAATTTTTGATAAGGCAAAAATACTTGTTGATTTAAAGCCTTTGTCACCTAATAAAGAATGCAGTTAGATCAGGACAAATTACATTAATGTTTCTTAAAAAGTTATTTAAAATAGGGCATTATCTGTGTTAGTCATTATTATTTCTGCTCTACATCCTTCCTCCCCTCCAAAAAAATCTTCCTCCTATAACATTATTTGTTTATACTTTAGATTCTTCTTTGGAGAAGAAACTGTCATTTACTGGAAAACTGAATGATTTGACTTTGAGGTGGCCTCAACATACGTTTACCATAGAAGTCATAAAAATAATGAAGTTCTTCAAAACACGTTTTCATAAAAAGAAACAAACCACAGAACATTGTAGTAAGGATGTCACAGTTTTCTGGAGAGGGTGCTTTATCTTTCTAAACCTTCTCTTTTTTCAGTAAAAATTCCAAAAAAAAATGTGAAAGTAGAAACAGAAAATGAAGATGAAGCTCTAGACTGCTCAGTAACTTCCAGATCTGCTGAGAAACACTCACTGGATGGCGCAGTGACTTGCCTACAGGATTCCAACAAACGGAAACAGACCTCCCTTGGCTGTGATGGGTCAGGAGGCCAGCAGGATGCCTTACCCAGCGTGAAGAAGAGACGCTTTACACAAGAGGTGACTTCTCTATACATGACTGTAATTTTTTGGTTCATACTTCCTAGGTTAAATTCACTGCTGCTTATAAGTAGAATGCAAGTCTTGTAACTAAATTTAGATTGGTAACGAGTTTGTTGTAAATGTTGGTAATCTTAAGCCAGTTTGCACACATCTGGGTACTCTCTAAATAACATAGGAGTGATCATATTTATGAAATATAGGGTAATTCATTTATGTGAATTAATGTTTTTGTTGTTCATCAGGTAACATAGGAAGGGGCAATGATTTGGAGTAACTGGGCATGGCTCTGACTACAGTCCTTCTCATGTCACACAGTCCTTCAGCTGGATCCTCAGTGGCAGAGTCAGGGCTGTAATTCTTTCTTCTGTGACAAAGATTTAATGTCAGTGAGACCAGTATAAATAGTGTATTATTTGAAAGATAAAAATGCAGGGATGCAGAAGATGTAAGCTGTATCAAGAGCAGAATGTATTACAACATCTGGTGTGGCATCTGACTTGGGACAATTCAGATGTTTCTCTAGCCAGTGAAGGAGATGCCCAGTCTCTTCCATTATCCTGATCTAGTGTTTCTAGCAATGGCAGATTTTAATTAATCTGTGCTGAAACTGAGCAAGTTTCTTTTTGTCCTTGTTCTTTTCGGTAGGGAGCGCAGTGATCATCTGTTCCTAGAAAAATCATCTGCATGTGGGAGAATTAATGTGATGTTGTCTACCCTCAGTCCTTCTGAGATTAAAATTCTCTTTTTTCCATCTTTTCTTCAGGAGTCACCTTATATTTTTGTTGTTCCCTTTGAGAGTCCAGATAGACTAGTGTCCAGCATTGGATAGACATCTCTCCTGCCACCCTCTAGAGCAGTATAATGACCTCCTGTTTTTCACACTCAGCACTTTATTAAAATAACCTAGATTCAAATTCATCCTCTTTTGAATAACTTCAGGCCCTGGGTTATATTTAGTTTGTGACCTATTCTAATGCACGTATCCTTTTCTGCTGTTCTGCTACCTAGCCAGTTATTCCATGTTGTATTTGCACATTTCATGTCTCCTTTATAGCCGTAGTTCTCTGTGTTTCTTTTTCTTGACTATCATCTCTCTGACTTCTTAGGGCTGTTTTTTTCCCCTGAATGCCTGTGGTAGGTAGCTTTTAATCTTATTACACGGTTTCTTTCTCTTCCTTTCTCTTTTTCTTTTTACAATTGTTTTCCTTGCATTCAGATTCTTAAAAGAGCTTTATAATGGTCTCTGAACTGTGCTTGCTTTGCATTTTCCTGTTTGCCATTAATAAATTTCAAAATTCAATTTGAGATTAAGTATAACTTTGTATTTATAAGATCAGAAATTGACCCAGTAATAACGATGAAAATTCATTCTTGGCTGACCCCAGTGAATCAGCATGTTTAGTTAAATAACCAACCAGAAATAGTTCTCAATCTTAACAGCATTTTTTAAGTTAATTGCTTTTCTAGTACCAACATTTTGTTTTAATTGATGACTTTATTAACTATTTCTATTTAAACAGTGGAAAAATCTTAATTATTTTAAAGAATGTTGTGGTTGTGTAGTATATTTTTACTGCACGTCACATAGGCATCTATCTATGATATAAACAGAGCTGTACTTCCTTTGGGCTGGTAATTATATTACTAAATTACTTTTTATCTGAAGATTTCACCTTTTTTTTTAAGTTCTGAATACCACTTCATAATCAGAAATTAGTTTTACCTAATTTTATTTTTAAAAAGTGTAGAAGATTGTAAGTTTAGAAATTTATGTGCAACACTTTTCTCATGTGTCTTAAAGAATCTTTCTATGTTTCTTGCTCATATATTTTTTGTTCTTTACTCCTATGCTTGGATATTATGTGCTGTATTCTTAGATATTTAGAATTTATTTATTAAGCATAACAAAGGTCATAAATGCTGGACTCGAGCACCAAACAGAACAATAACTAAGCAACTTTTAAAACTTGGCTTAGGATTCCAAGACAGAATGTGAGAGACTATTTCACAATTCCTTGTATTGGTTGATGTTTTCCAAAATACTGCATTTTGCGAATGTTCATAAAATGTTTAGAACGTAAAAACTTGCTGTGCAATTGTAGTATAAAAAGCAGCACTATCTTATGTACACTGAGTCTCATAGAACAGTATCTTTGCTTCTTTTTTGATAGTACATTAGAACTGATGCTCTTAAATGGGTGCAGTATTATCTGAAATAAATGAATGTTTAAAGATCAGTGTTACAGAAAACTAATCAGTTAAACTGGAGAATTTCCAAAAGCTGTGTATTTATGGTGTGGATAGTGCTGTTCCCAGATGGAAACTGTAGACAAGATAATAAAAAGCAAAAGAAAAGAAAATGAGAATGCATCTGAACTAAAATATCCTTAAATATTTTTAAGGCCCAAATGTTATGTCATCTGCTAGTAGAACACTGGCTATGTGTTTCTGAAATGCAAGTATTCTGAAATGCAAATCCATCTCGCAGCCAGATCCAACCACTGGGAGCTGCATTAGTGAAGGCAGAAGTTCAGCTGCCATCGTAGCAAAGATCTGCTCTAGTTCTTAGCATGAGCTCCAGAGCACCGTGTCCAAAACTGAGACTGCAAACTTTGATGATCTTACTGTCAAAATAATGAAATCATGTCCTTTAATACGCATTCTAATATTGATTTGGCCTGACTTTATGCGTGAGGTGCTCATTATTAGAAATTACCCTCATATAGCCAAGTTTTATTATATAATTAATTAGGGAAAATAAACAGCAGGAGGTCAAATGAGAACTGGCAGATACCTGGTGGCCAGTGGCAAGCTGTTTAGTAGCAAGGTATTTTAGGGGTAGAGAAGGAATTGAAAGAGTCATATCCTCTTTCTGAAGGAATATTTGGTATATTCTCAGTTAACAGGAGTGTTAATGAAAGAGCTACTTAGGTGGTAGATCTCACTGTGTAAGAAATGTTTTGTTTTGTTCTTTTGATCTAAAATAGTAAAAAGCTTTGTAATTCAGTTTAGGTGCCTGACTGGGGAGCAGTACTGTGCTTCCTGTCAGTGGAGATTTTCATGGCCTGCTTTCAGGTGATGTCTGTGTGGCAGAGCTTGTTACCACCTGGAACTACCTCTGTTTCTTCACTGACAAGTACAGCTGGTGTATGATGACTTCAGTCCCAGCATAGGAGCCTGCAGTTAGGTGGGGGCAATGTGGATTTCAGTCTGCTTGCAGTCCAGTGGCTGTTCTGGCTTTACTGTGAGTGGGATTGGAGTGGGACAGCCTTCTAAATGGGACCTGGAAGTCAGGTGTTCTGGGCACCACCACAGCCAGGGATTCTGCACCCTGAAATACATTGCCTTTGCGTTACGTTTGCATTTGATCATCTCTCCACACAGCTTTGGATGTGTAAACACAAGGTTCCATATAGAGGGTAATATGATGTGAGTGAGAGCAGAACTTGGAAACAGCTTCAGTTTAATTTAATGCTGGTTTCTAAACTTGGAGTGGAAACCAGCTTGTTCTTTCTGAGTCTCTTTTGAGTATACATTGCATTAGAAATTAAAAAATAATTCTATTCAATTTGTCACTGCAGTAAGCAGATGCCAAGTGTGAGTACACATAGGGACCACATTGATTTAATGAGTTACAGTTCTGTTTCTTAACAAAGAAACCTTAATTTGAGTTCCTCACTGTAGGACATAATGGGGTCTTCACTAGAATTTCAAATTTCTTGTGGCTCTCAGCTCAGACCTGAAGTCTGTTTCATTTGTTTTAATACTTCAATGCAAATTCTGTAGTTTTTTATCTCATTAATGTTCTATAGAACAAGCCAGGAAAATTGTTTCAGTATAGAAACATTTACAAATTTGGGAGCGTTTTCTCATGTTTGAATTCTGTATTTTGGATTTTGATTCTGTTGTATCTGCTTAACTTCTAAGAATTATTTGCAATATCCATGTGTTTGCAAAAAAACCCCCAAATCACCCAAGCCCTGCATATCTGCTGTGAGATGATGAAAATGCTTGGTTCCAGTTTCAAGCAATGAGGAATAATTAAAAATAATTGAGAACATTAAGTCCTTAAGAATTCATTACTGGTTTTATAGAAATAATTTAGAAAATTAGAAACCCATGAGTCAAAACTTCCTTGCCTTTCAGAAATAAAGAAATCTTCTCTTAGGCTTCCTTTTTAAAAAGGTAATACCAAGGTACTCTTCACTTTAAATTTTTATTATTTAAATAGAATACCCCTTAAAAATTAGGTAATTTCTAAGATTTGTTTAGTAGTTGTGCACCATTGTAAAGATTTTTTAAAAACCTGTACATAAACCTTTCACATCAGAAAAAAAGAGAATAAGCATAATTTTTGTGTTTTGTAGCCTTTGTGACATTTTCAAAAGCTAACCTAAAGAGAGTACTGGAATGTTAAATGCAGTTGTTGGAGGCAATGGCAAGGTCACAGGACTAGGAGTCAGAAAATCTAGATGCTATTCTTGGCTCTGTTGCTGACTTGTCGCCACCCAAATTCTCTACAGCCCAAGATCCTCATATGCAAGGTGAAGCCTAATGATACTTAATTTGGGGGAGTAATTAGAGCTCTGTGGGTAGAGAGCACTAAGAATTATTATTGCATTTCTATTCCACGGAGAAAGCCATGAGCCGAAAAAAAGGAAAATAAAAAGGAAACCTAAATAATCCTTTACTGCATTTTTATTTTTCACTAGGAAAAATAAAATTAAATAATGTTTATTATTTAACACAACAAGTCCCCTGGAGAAAATTTGACTTTGCATATTTATGTAACAACGCCTGCTTAAGGGGCACATATTAATAGCTAATATCTTTAAGGCAGTCTTACTAATACAGTATTTATTCATTTGAAGGGCTCCCTTTCAAACATGAGGAACAGAGATGCTGGCTCACCCACTCAGGTAAATGCAGAGCAGCCAAACAAGAACAAGAATTCTAATGTAACGTGGCTCTGTGAAGAAGAATCCTTCAGTGACATAATCACTCCATCTTATAAAAAACCTCTCTATGGCATCTCACACAAAATCACAGAGAAGAAGAACCCACCAGGAGCAGAGCAGTTTGCTTCTTATGAGTTGTTTGAAAAAATCAACCCCAGCAGTCCCTCGCAAATTCGGACTTTGAACGACCAACGCAAAAGAGACTCAGCCACAGCCATTGCAGTAGCAGCAGCCACAGCAGATTCAGAATCAAATATATATTCTTTGATACAGAAAATGTTTTACACGCTGAACACCCTCAATACCAATATGACTCAGCTTCACAGTAAAGTCGACCTGTTGTCTCTGGAGGTTAGCAGAATTAAAAAGCAAGTCAGTCCAGCAGAGTCCGTTGCAGACTTCAAGCCTCCCCCGGAGTACCAGCTGACTTCTACGGAACTCAAACAAATCATGGATCAAAGCACGTCAGGCGGAGACCTGGCTTGCCGGTTGCTCGTGCAGCTCTTCCCAGAGCTCTTCAGCGATGATGAGTTCGGCAGGAGCTGCAGTGCATGTGGCTTTCTCAACAAAAGGAAACTTGAATCTCTTCATCTGCAGCTTATTCGTAACTATGTGGAAGTTTGTTATCCTTCTGTGAAGAATACAGCTGTGTGGCAGTTGGAGTGTTTGCCTCAAGTCAATGATTTTTTCAATAGATTTTGGGCTCAAAGGGAAATGGAAAACAGTCAGCAGAATGTGCAATCATCCAGTTTTTATGAGACTGAGCAGGTCGAATCCTCTCATTTTATGGAGGATAAAGAGCAGGAAGAAGCTTTGTCCTTGGACAGGAGTAATGTCATTGCCTCAGATTACATGCTGGATGCTCAGGATCTCAATGAATTTTTAGATGAAGCTTCTTCACCAGGGGAGTTTTCTGTTTTTTTGTTACACAGACTGTTTCCAGAACTCTTTGACCACAGAAAATTAGCTGAAAGGTACAGCTGCTTTGGAGACTCTGGAAAACAACTGCTGGATCCTCATCGGCTTCAAATAATCCGTAGGTACACTGAAATTTACTTTCCAGATGTGCAAGAAGAAGAAGCCTGGTTGCAGCAGTGTGTTCAGCGAATAAATGATGAGCTTGAAAGTACGTATATGGATGGGAGTGAGTGTGACCAGATGAGAGATGACTGTTACGATTCTTCTAGTTTACCAGATGATGTATCAATCATAAAAGTGGAAGACAGTTTTGAATATGAAAAACCTGGCAGACGGTCAAAAAAAATTTGGCTTGTACCCATAGATTTTGACAAACTTGACTTTCCCCCTCCTGATTTTGATGTCCCTGTCCCGGATTACCTGTTGAACAAAGAACAGATTAAAAGCATATATGAAAGCAGTCTTTCCATAGGCAACTTCGCCTCTCGATTGCTTGTTCTCTTATTTCCTGAACTGTTTACTCATGAAAACTTACGGAAGCAATACAACTGTAGCGGCTCTTTAGGCAAGAAACAGCTTGACCCCACTAGAATTAAATTAATTCGACATTATGTGCAGATACTGTACCCCAGAGCAAAGAATGACAGAGTGTGGACATTGGAGTTTGTTGGAAAGCTTGACGAGAGGTGTCGACGAAGAGACACGGAGCAAAGGCGCTCATACCAACAGCAACGGAAAATCCACGTGCCAGGGCCTGACAGGAGGGAATTTCTCACCTATGCAATAAACCCTGAGAGATTTCGGGAAGAATTTGAAGGGCCTCCACTGCCACCAGAAAGAAGTAGCAAGGATTTTTGCAAGATACCACTCGATGAACTTGTTGTTCCTAATCCAGACTTCCCTGTGCCTTCTCTGTATTTGCTGTCTGATAAGGAGATAAGAGAGATAGTGCAGCAGAGCCTGTCGGTTGGCAACTTTGCTGCCAGGCTTCTTGTAAGACTCTTTCCTGAACTCTTTACTCCGGAGAATCTGAGACTGCAGTACAACCATTCAGGTGCTTGTAATAAAAAACAGCTTGATCCCATCAGACTGAGACTGATCCGTCATTACGTGGAGGCAGTTTATCCTGTGGAGAAAATGGAAGAAGTGTGGCATTATGAATGTATACCGAGCATCGATGAAAGATGCCGGCGTCCTAACAGAAAAAAGTGTGATATACTGAAAAAAGCAAAGAAAGCAAAAAAAGTGACAGGCTCTTTAAACTGCTAAGACTCTGACCACTAAATTATTGTCAAGAATATGCTTTGGTTTAGACTGAAGGGCCTGTCGGGAGCTGAGGGTTCTCAGCACCTGGGACCGTCAGGCACTAAGTTTGTTGCGTTTCAGTGTGTGTGTTGCATTTCTGTTGGCACAGCAGCAGTGGGAAGTGGCTGACTACATTTGTACATGGGTAGAGACCATCAGTGACAGCTATCAATGACTCGCTAAGAGCATGGTACTCACTGGTGCAAATACATGTATTGAAACTATTACTCCACTCCCCATTTCTGCATCTTCCTTTTCTATCACTTTCTAATAATAAAGAATTTTTTTTTAATGGTTGTGCTCTTCAAGGGCAGTTTTTCATTGTACCATTATAAACAGTATTTTTAATTCATTCGGATTTTGAGATGTGTAGACTAAGCTTAATTTAAATTTGAAAGTGCCATTTTCATTGGAAATCATTGGAACATAAGACTTTGCTTCTACAGTAACTGCAGCTTCACACTTGTTTTGTTCTTCATTATATTGAGGTACAGAAAGTAATAATACAGTGTCAAAGAGTGGGTCAGAATGGTGTCATTTGCATTTTTGACTGTTACGCTGGTTTTATTTGTAAAATCAAGAATTAACTGTTGAAGAATTCAGACATGAGCATAGACACTGTGTGAATGGTATTTTTTGTATTGACACCACAAGCTTTATCCTCCCCCTGTGAGTTCTGTTATTGTTTTGTCCAGTGTAACTGCTGGAGTGACTGAGGATTGCTCATCTTGAGTAAAGCCAGCAGAACAGACCCAAGTCTATACCCATGGAATATCTTCCCATCACCTGCTTGCCACCCTGTTTGTAAAATAGCAAAAGCAACAGCAACAACAAACAGAGCTGAAACAAGAGCTTAAAAATTTTTTAGACCTTACTTTCTATCAAAATCATGATTCCAAAGGTTTCCAGAGTTGATATTGAATTGCATATATAAAAAGTATGTGCAAAGATTGCTTTTGTGATGAAATCCAGTGTTTCAGGGTCCCATGGCATATGAGCTGTGGTAATGTAACTCATTCTTTCCATGAATGCAGCAGCATCTGGATATTTTGGGTGTAGGGATACTGAACTCCCTCACTTTGCCAAATTGTTTTAGTGTAATTAGTAGCTATTTGGAGACATAACTGTGTATGTATAACTTAGGTTCGTATGGTCAAGTTTGCATCATTAATAGGTTCAAGTGTAACAAAGACCACCCAGAACCCAATATGAATTTGCTGTATGAATTGTCACTGGAGAGTGCTGCTTTAAAACTAGTTTTCTCTTTCTGGTTTTTGGGTTTTTTAAAATTTTAATACTGATAGAAATGGTGAGAGAGAGTCAAACATGGATTCTTAAGACAGTAAAGACAGTGGTTGCCTACAGAGCATCACTGGAACACCTTGGAGCAAGTGTTGATGTTCTCTGTGGTCCTTTTCTGTTGTTTACTTAGATGGGTCATAGAAAATTTTAAGTCCGTTCCAGTGTAATTTTCTATTTTAGCATTTGTAAGAAAGTACAAAATATTTGATATTTTTACTTCAGATTTTTAGAATTTATTGTTCTTAGACTCATATTGATCCCTTTAAAAGGAAAACAAAATGGTTTTTCCTGATGGCAAGAACTAGTAAAAGTATTGTGTTAAACTGGGAGTAAATCATAGATAGTAGCATTTGCTCATTTTGCCCATGTGCTAGAAACATTCTCAAAGAATGTATGATGAAAGTCATGAATGTACTAAATAACACACTGATACTGTTTCTATCCATTTAAATGTTTCCTGTTGGTTTAAGTAATAGCAGACCATACTCAAAATGGATATCAGAGCAAATATGGCTATAATAAATTGAAATCATTTTACCAAAGATGAAGAACTGATACCACAATGTCTGCATCTGTTCATTTTAGCGCATAAATTTATCAAATTGAATGTATCGGAAACCAATACTCTCTTGTCATTGTATGCTACCTAGAAACTCTGTGAGATTTTTTTACATGCACTTTTATGGGATATATAAAATAACAGAAGATACTGACGGCTGTTTAATTTGTGGCTGCAAATGGCTGGCCAAAAGGTAAGAAGTACAGTTTTATTTTCTTATCTTGATGTCATATGTTTGACCAGTTAGTGATGTCAAAGCTCCCAGAAGAATTCAATATGTATTAAATGTTTTTACAAGGGATAGATGTTACTAGCTAGCATGCAAGTTTGAGACCTACTGGCTTTTACTGTAGATGCTGATACTAGGTCAAAAAACCAGTCAATTCATATTACCTAAAAAGAGTGAAAAAACTGGTTTGATAACTTTGACCATAAAAGTGATAATTTTTGAAAGTGGGTATAAAAATATTTTCGTTGTGGTTTTTTTCTCTTATTGCTGTGTACATTCCTTTTGTCCCACTCTTTACAACCCTTTCATGATTCGTTTGATTGTATGATTTATAACTGATATCAAGAAAATACAGACATATAAATAGTAGCATAGTTCACTAACAAAAGCTCTTGCAGTGCATCTGAAGTACAGCCACTTCATCCAGTTGGTCAGTCTTGTAAATAAATTAAAGGTATCTTATTTTCATACAAGAGGAATGTTGTCTGGTGATTGTTCGAGTACAAGCAGGATTTTTTTCCTATAAAGTCTGTTACTAAGATCTGAGATAACCTTGCCTAGTCAGACAAATACATAAAGGAAAACAACCCAGTTTGCTGCAGCCATTTAAAAATATTTTTCTGTCTTTCGGACTTCTTCTGTTTAAAAGAATAAACGTACAATTTTGAAAGTGAAGCTGTGATAGGAGGGTCGCTAGGTATAGAAGCGTGGGGCACATATGTAACCATGCACACTGACTTCCTGTGGATAAGCATTACTTTCTACCTACACAGTTAAGGTGGGTATCAAGTGTCTCTACTTCTTACAGTTTAAATATATCAGCTTTCGGTAAGTATTGAGTAGCCCATTTCTAAGCTTTCTAAAAGAAAAAAGAGTACTTATGAGTATTATGATACTTAAGAGTATTATGATACATACTACACTCTTTCTAAAAGAGTGTAGTATGTATCATAATTCTTTATTTTTGCATCTTCTGCATCTTCTGCAACCTCAGCATTTCCTTAGAAGCTTTGTAAGAAATGTAAAACAACACATCAAAAGGGAGGTGAAGTATGCATCAGTTTATTGCCTGTTAAGTATATTCAGGTGACAGAATCAACAACAGATGTGTTGGCAAATGAGAAAAATCTTCACTTGAAATCATTTTGTTATTCTGATGCACTACAGCCAACAGTGTTTCATGTTTTTTCAAATGTTTAACTTTTTTTATTATCTTCAAAATGCATACAGTTTATTTCTAGGTACATTTTTAAAAATCTGTCATTTGTCTCTTCTCAGTTATTGTTTGATGTTTATGTTACAGCAGTGAGAAACAGAATTGTGTGCTCGATGCTCTACAAAGGCACACCAGGTCTAATTTCATGCTGGAAGGGGCTAACATTAATTCTACGCCCCCAAGAAGCCCAGAAAATTATGTGCAGGTTTTATTTGTAATTTTTTTATTTGTAATGTTTTTATTTGTAATTTATTTTCATTCAGATTTTGTTTTGCTGATTAAAAGGGATGTGGAACAGCTGGAAAATTCAATGTCTTAAGCTTGCCTTGAGGACAGGGCATAAACTGACAAGTGTTCTTACTTTAAAAAGTACATTTTAGTTGATTGCACTTGAAATTTGTGGAAGAACAAGTGTGGCAGGTTTTTCTGAGTAAATGAAACAAACTCCATCACTGTCATTGCCAATGTTTCTTCACTGCCTTGGTTTGACTTTCTGATTTTTTTCCATTATTACTGCAACTTGGCATCAACGGAGTTAAGAGATTTTTCCTCAGAAACATTCTGAAAGTATATTTTTAATGTGCCTGAAGTTGATAAAAATGAATAGATGAAGTTATGTTTTAGTTTCCTCTTAATTCTCTCTTAAAATTGACTTTGCTAAGAAAGGCAGAATAAGCAAGTGCTGGAAGCAGATGACTCCTAACAAAACCAAACCCCCATCACATTCACATTTTCCTTGTACTTCATCTGACTGGCAGGAGATTAGTGCTTACACTATATTATTTTTATCCACCATACTTTTCATTTTTGTCATTTTCTGGATGCTGTAATTTCTAGGTAATGGCCATGAAAGCCTGTGACATGCGCAGACCAGTTGCTTACTCCATTTCCTGGTCTGTTCCATCATGGGACTGTGGTCCCCACTGAGCATTTTTCTTTTGATTAACAAATCAGAAGGAAGAACTTTGATTCCCACGGGGAGGGAAGAACTCTAATAGAAGAGACATAAAGCTGTTCTTTTCCCACTTCTCCCCTTTCTTACCCACACCTCAAGACAAAATTGAATAAAGCAAACTTGGTTTGGTTTTAGCTATGTTTTCCTTAATTTCTGTTTTAAAATTTAGTGAAACTGACTTCCCAGTCATAAAATAGGCAACATCACTACATGTCCAGTCACACTGAAATTGATATTAATAGAAGGAAACAAATTATTGCTGAACATTGGAGGAAGATCAGCTAATTAGTATCTATACACACAGAACACACACACACACAAGTAAAGTAATCACTCCCAATTTCCTTCACAAATTTCATTATAGCAAAGCAACTGTTTGTCCTTGTTTCTGGAGCCATTTTGTAGTCGTGTGTTAGTGCTCACTTCTCTGGAAGGCAAAATATTCCTTTAATGGTTACACTTTCGGGAATGTACCACTTTGGTTAGCTCATATGGTGGTGTGTTAGTGAGGTCTACAAAGGCTTCCTGTGAAAAGAAAATCCTAAGGTACCTGTCAGCAGTAGGAGTGAGTCACTTGATAGGATTGCATCCTGCGTTTGAAATCTGACCCCTTGTATAGAACCGTTTGGTATTATGTCATGTAGTGTTGTCCCTTGTCTCTTGCTCCCTCTCTCTCCTTGTTCCATGAGTTAAAACAAAAGAGGGTCTCCCTCCCTGTAGTGCTTGTCTGTATGCAGGAACACTGGAAACACGCATTTTGGCTTCAGTAGTGCTCAGATTTGCATGGCTCACATGCATCCCTTTGCATTCCTTTCCCTTCCATGCCGCCATAGACTGACTATTACAATTGGCCTGCACAGGCTGTTGAGCACTGTAATTTAGGAGGTGCTGAAGGCAGGCTGTCCTGTTCTGACGTGCCATTACAGGAAAAAACAACCAACCCCAAGAAACAAAACAACAAAAAACCTAAACCAACCAACCAACAAAAAAACCCCAAACCCAACTCCCCACCAGAAACCCTTTGGTGCTTTTCTGTTACAAGAAAAAGAATTGCTTATTATGTGTGGCCAGAGGGATCAGGGTATAAGCCGTGCCCCTCTCTCTCTGTCAGTAGGCAGCAGAACTCGGAACCTATTCAGGAGTGTCAGTATGTGCCTGGTTTAGTTGACCAGGCTCTCTTATGCCAGACCCAAGTCCAGCTACTGGGGGAGCAATTCCCTGCTATTCCTTCACAGGGCTCCCTCTCCCATGCTCTGCTCCGTAATACAAGCTGGCCCACATGCTCCACATGCAGCAGATGTTGCAGGTGTGTAGCGCTGCTCCTGCAACATGTGAGACACACAAAGCTGCCAGGTAGTGCTGCAGGCTGTGCTGCCCCTGCTTACACTTTAAGTCACAGTTTCAGCTCACTTGATGTTTAAAGGCTGCAGAAACAAGTGCAACCTGCTTAGCAGGGTCTGCCCCCAATAAAAAGGTCTGATCAATAGAGAAGCTTATCCAGGACAGATCAATGTAGCCAAGTGGAACAGCTACTCACCTTCCTGCTGTCATAGTTTTCCTCTGAGATCACCCTGCCTTGTGACTGAAGCTTTCTATTTTGAAGCATATGGGTACAGTTCCCTCTCCTACCGTTTCAATCCTGAAACCACAGAGGGCTGTCTCACACATCACAAGACTCCTTAGGAAGTCTGCCTTTCTTTTCCTTAGCTCCTACCACTGGTGGATCAACACCTAAAACTTACGAAAGCCTGTTTCTACCTTCCACTGTCAGTGAGGACCCGGTTTTCATGGCAGTCATAGAATCACAGGATGATTTGAGCTGGACAGGACGTTTAAAGGTCATCTAGTTCCAACTCCCTGCCATGGGCAGGGACACCTTCCACCAGACCAGGTTGCTAAAAAACTCATCCAGTCTGGCCTTGAAAATTTCCAGGGATGGGGGATCCACAGTTTCGTTGGACAACTTGTTTCAATGTCTCATCACCTTCAACATAAAATATTTTTTTAAATTCTTCCTTATATCCAGTGTAAATCTATCCTCTTCCGTTTAAAACCACTGCCCCTTGTCCTGTCACCACAGGCTGTGGTGAAAAGTCTGTCATCATTAGGAACAGGCTAAGTCTTGATTGCTTGTGCTCTTGTCTACTTCAGTTTCCAAAAAGCTTTTCCAGAAGTTAAAAAGTTAAGTTTTTGGCATAATACCGTATTTATATTCTGTCCAATTCAAGAAATTACCCTGCTAAGTGCTCTTTCTTATGTTAATGGCTCTCAGGGATGCAGCTTCCCTGCCCACCTTGGATGCCAGGAAGGTGTTGATGATTTTTTTGTTGTTACTGTTTTTACCCTGCACAGAACAGACCCTTTCAGCAAGTTAATTTCTTCACATCTGTACCTTAGCTATCCTCAAGCCCCTGAGCATTCCTGGCATTTTTTTGAGTGGGGTCTTTTTCTGGCCCTGCACGCTCTGGGGTAAGCTGCTACTGCTGGAGGTGACAGGCAATGTCTACATGCTGACAAGCATTTGACAGGTCGCTGACCAGCAACTGGAGCTCACTGACATATTACAACACACCTCTCTGCTTGTTTCTCTCAGCATCCCTGGAGATCATGGCAGCCACTTAGAATAGCAAGAATAAGTGGAATTGGGGAACAGAGGATGCATCTCACTTAGTTCCATAGCAGCTGGTGCAAGCTCCAGCAGAGTGGTGACAGCAGTGCCCACAATGAAAGTACAGCCTGCCGTCTTCCTCTGGGTGCTTGCTCTGCAGAGTCCCTTCACTTCTGCAGAGTAAGGATCACCAAAATCCCCTGGGAAAGCTTTCCAGGATCATGTCCTCTTCAAAACCGGTTTTTTAAAAGGTCACTATGCCTGTAAATCAATAGCTAGGTATGTATCTGCGTCTTTAAACATCCACACAATCAGAAAAAAAACCCAAAACAAACAAAACAAAATGAAAAACCAAAAACCAACCAAACTAAAAAACCCCAAAAACCAAACCAACAAAGCAAAACCAAAACAGCACACATTTTAGGTATGCCTGAAGAAAGCAAGAAATTATTTTAAATCCTTCACTCAGCAGCCATCACTTTGGGGCTATGGAGAGGTCCACCCTGCTTAAACACAGCTATTGAGTAGCTGTTGGCATGAAAAAACAAGCATCCTGAAATATGCTCCTGCTGCCTCCTCAGGGCTATCTTTGTCCTTCTGGGCTCTCCAGACTAGGTTGGGAGCAGACCCAGACTGGATGAACAGTAGCTACATGCTCCTACTGGCCAGCTTTCCTGCAGACTCACACCTGTGTGTGGCTGTCTAAACATACATAAACAACAAAAAATCTGTGTGCTTCACAGCTCATCCAACAAGTTGTGTTGGAGGAAGCCCTTGTTTAATGTCATCAGTGCAAGTGGTTATTCCTGAGGTGCCTGTCCTAAGTGACAGCATTTTCCTGTAGTAATACAGATGTGAGCTTCTCATCCCAGTATGGTCGGACCTTAACTCAGCTCTTTACAATGCCTAAGTATTAAATATCCACCTAAATGCCACAATGAAATTAATACACGACAGTCTGAGACTTCATCTTCCTCTGTGTGATTAGTTAAACAGTAAAAACCAGCAGTACTACACACAGCTCCTCACTGATCTGTCCTCTCCATGAGAGCAGAGTATCGCTGCCATGATTCACTCAGTTTCCTGACACACCTGGTGAGAACACTGGCCTGGCTGAACAGAGAGCTTGGGCTGGAACTCGGGAAAAAAAGGAGAGTTTATAACCTCTGGAAGAAGTGGTAGGAAACTCAGGAGGACTGCAGGCATGTTCTGAGGTTATGCAGAGAGAAAAGTGGAAGAAGCTAGAACTTAATCTGGCTACTGCCATGGAATATATTTAAAAACGTTCCTATAAATACATAGCAACAAAAGGTTGACTAAGAATCTGCATCATTGATTGGATGGGTGCAAGGGGAAATGTAGTGATAAGGAAGTCCGAGGTACTTACTGCCTTCTTTGCGTCAGTCTTCAATAGTAAGAGCAGTTGTTCTGCAGATACTCAGACCCCTGAGCTGGACAACAGGGAGAAGAACGTAGCCCCCATAATCCAAGGGGAAATGGTCAGTGACCTGCTGTACCATTTAAACACACTCAAATCTATGGTGCTCAATGGGATCCACTCAGTTGTACTTAGGGAGCTGGTGGAAGAGATCACTGAGCCACCTTCTATCATTTACCTGCAGTCCTGCCTCACCATGGAGGCCCCAGGGCCAGTGTGATGCCCACTGACAAGAAAGGTTGGAAGGAGGATCTGGGAAACTCCAGATCTGTCAGCCTGACCTCAGAGCTGGGGAAGGTCGTGGAGCAGATCATCTTTAGTGCATCATATGGCATGCACAGCACAACCAGGGAATTGGGCCCAGCCAACACAGGTTTGTGAAAGGAAGGTCCTGCTTGACCAACCTGATCTCCATCTGTGATAAAGCAACATCCTAAATGGATGAGGGAAAGGCTGTGGATGTTGTCTTCTTGGACTTTAGTAATGCTCTTGACACCATTTCCCACAGTATTCTCCTTGAGAAACTGGCTGCTTATGGCTTGGACAGGTGCACTCTTCACTGGGTAAAAACCTTTTGGATGGCTGGGTCCAGAGAATGATGGGGGAATGGAGTTATATCCATGGTGGCCGGTCACCAGTGGGGTTCCCCAGGGTACTGGGGCCAGTCGTGTTTAGTATCTTTACCAATGATCTGTACAAGGCAATCAAGTGCTCCCTCACTACTTTATAAATGACACCCAGTTGGTTGGGAGTGTTGATCAGCTTGGGAGTAGGAAGGCTCTGCAGAGCTGGATCAATGGACTGAGGTTCTAGAAGGCCCTGTGCCGGGTCCTGCCCTTGGGTCACAACAACCCCAGGCAGCGCCACAGGCTGGGGCAGAGTGGCTGGAAAGCTGTCCAGTGGAAAAGGACCTGGGAGTGCTGGTCAACAGCAGCTGAATATGAGCCAGGGAGGGTCCAGGGGGCCAAGAAGGCCAATGGCATCTTGGCCTGTATCAGAGTGTGGCCAGGATGAGTCAGGAAATGATTGTCCCCCTGTACCCGGTACTGGTGAGGCTACTGGAGAGTGCTGTGTCCAGTTCTGGGCCCCTCACAAGACGACATTGAGGGCCTGGGGGGCAATGGAGCTGCTGAAGGGTCTGGAGCACAAGTCTCCTGAGAAGCAACTGAGGGAGCTGGGGTTGTTTAGCCTGGCAAAAAGAGGCTCAGAAAGGAGGTTGCAGGAAGGTGGAGGATGGTTTCTTCTCCCAGACAAGTGATTTGACAGGAGGAAATAGCCTCAAGTTGCATCAGGCGATTTTTAGCTTGAACATTAGGAAAGATTTCTTCACTGGAAGGGTTGTCAAGCATTGAAATAGGCTGCCCAGGGAAATGGTGGGGTCACCATCCCTGGAGGTATTTAAAGGACGTGTAGATGTGGCACTTAAGAGTCAAGATTTAGTGATGGGCTTGGCAGTGCTGGGTTAATGGTTGGACTCAATGATCTTGTCTTTTCCAACATAAACTATTCTGATTCTATGATTCTCTGTCACCATGAAGTTTCCTGCTTAGAAATATGCCACTGCAATCAGTATCCTGCTGCATTCTTGGTATAGCAGCAGTGTATGTAAGCATGGAGTTGGTACCGTCAACCTTTAATTAAGATTAAATAATAAAAAAGGAAGCAATTTTACATAATTGAGGGCTTTAGCCCTAACTATTTCATGAATATACAGATAACGAAAGCCATTCTGCTTGTTGTGATGTCAGCTTTAATGTAACCTTTCTGATTAACAGACAGGAATTAAATAGTGATCAAATCAGTCTTTATTGGTTCATTATTTATAAGAAACTTCCTGAAAATATAAGTGTTGGATCTTTTAACCTACAGTACCACAAAACAAAGCTAACAGCAAAAAGTGACAGGCTTTATTGCATGATTATTGACGTACACAGCAGAGGGAGATAACATTCTGACACAACCCCTTAGAAAAAGGGTACTGTAATTTTGTTTAACCAAAATTAATATTTAACAAAAAATATGTTTTTCTGCAAAAATCTTATGCTGCCACATGCAACCTCTTGTTACTTAAGTACATCCTGTTTGGGCACTTTTAAGTTTTTCCAACGCCTCAAAATGACTTTGTATTTTTCACTTTCAGTTTTTTCAGATAATTTTTTTAAGACTACCCGCATAACTACAGCAGTTCCTGTTTCTTTATCTTCACCTATTATGAGATCCAGTGTGTCACCAAGTTTCACCTGGAAACAGAAACAGAAGGTGAGTGATTATAAACATTCCCTGGGGAAAACAAATCCCCGCAATCTTCCTTTCTTTCCACTTAATATTCTTATCTCACAGGAGAGGAGGAAGGCAGCCAATACCAGACCTATTATAGAACCTCCAGCTATGAAATTCTAGGAAAGCCATGGCAATACGCAATTACGTCTCATGACCTTCCCTGCCAAGAGCTTCACCCTTTGTGTTATACAACCAACACTTAACTGCTTCCCTCCAATCTTTTCCTATCAACACAGACACAAAACAGCAAAATTCAAAGTTCTTCCTTGTGCCTTTAAAACAGTTTAAAGTGTTTTTAAGAACAGAGTGCTCAGCAACTGCCTGTGCTCCTCACAAAGGTCTCAGAAGCAGTGTGCCTCTCATAAACCAGCCTTAACTCTATGGGATCAGGAATCAAAACTTCTCATCATATTGCCCTTTGATGACAGTAGCCACCACCGAGGTCACCCTCACATAAAGAAAGGCTTGGTAGAAGTACATGTCTGGTGACCCTCCTGCCTCTCTCCTAACTGTGGTCCTGTGTGCACTATTACAGGTACAGCAACCTTCCCTCAGCTACCCCAGTTTCAATCCTTTTCTATCATCAAACTCTCCTTTTCTTTAATCATGTGCCTGCTCCACCAGTATCTCAGATTTAATCATTCCCACTCCATCAACCTGGCATACATATCATCACTTCCTTCAGCAACTTAAAATGTTCTGTCCTTGCTGCCTTCTCCTGACTTTCAGCCTTAGAATTTACTCTCTCCAACAACACAAGTTTCCTGTCTGCCTAACGTCTTACCCAGGGAATCATAGTCACACCATCCCCCCCAGGTGGAAGTGGTGTTAGCAATGCCATGCATTCCCCTTTGCAGAGTGATCTAGAGGGAGAAGATCATGCCTTAACTATTTTCTTGTACTATATGAAAAAAAAAATTTAAAGAAGTCTTACAGTTCTACTTTTCTTCCATAGTTTTTCTCCATTCAGCCTGAGGTCATTATTGTAGAATGCATCTTCTATTTTACTGAAGAAAAACAAGGTTTTATTGCAGTTACAGTGTGCAGCAAACCAAATGCAATTGTTGCTTTGCAGAAACACAACACCACCATTCACGGGCCAGGCACATTTCCACAACTCTAATTTGTGTATAAAGGACACCTTCACTTAAGGACAGGACAGACTTGAACTGGGAGTTCAAGTCTTTCATAGGTATTAAATGAAATAATAGCATATAGTTGCTCTGTGCCAGAAAAGGTGTTTCTAGAAATCTGTCTCCTGAATATCCAATAAATAATGTCCCCTTTCCTGCACCAGCCAGTTTAATAATTTGTAAGTGATCAAGTTATACTAATATTCTGTTCTAACAACATAGTGATATCAGACTTCTGCAGGTTGCATTAGATCAAACATTGTGATACATTTATAGACTGCACATTTACGTGGGGGACCTGGTACCTGAAGCTTATACTCATCATTCCCTATTTCTCCATTCATTAAATAGTGCATTATTTTACTCCCTCAATCTCAGCTTAGATCTTTTTTTATTACTCAGTACAGTATTTTGCATTTTCTTAATTTTAAATAAATAGTAAGTGATACAAAATGCCTCCTCAGCAATCTTATAAATACTGCAGACAGGGAGTCTGTTTCAAGGGAGGTAGGGTGAAAAAACAGGAGCATCCATCCATCCAAAACATGTCAAAAAAGAGAGAGTCAAAAAAACTCCACCAAAAAAACCCCAAACACTGAGTTATTCCAGCAATAAAAGGTTATCAAAAGTCAAATTTTAGATGCATGACATCTTTCTCACTAGCAAGTTGTTTCTTCTGTACTTACTTTCTTGCCATGTCTAGACCAGCTTTCAGGATCACATCATATCGAAGAGACTGCACTACTTTTTCAAGATCCTTGTAATCTTTTACTACGTTGGGGTCATTTTCAAATTCATCTTCCAAGTTACTTTCATCTTCATCCTCGTCTTCCTCCTCTTCTTGTACGCTTTCTCTGCTCTTTTTAGAGCTTTTGCTGCTTTTGTTCCGCAGAGGAAGTACTGAGATATACTCTGGAGAGAGTCTTAGTGCACTGAGCTTGACTGGGGAAAAACTGAAACATCTTCTGTAGTTTACTGTGCTTGCTTGACAGCTACAGAATATGCTTCTCCTCCAAGTGGGATACAGTTTATTTGAGGGAAATTTCTCCCACAGTCCGAACCAGACATTTAGTTTCCTGAAAGTGGTGACGGGGAGTCTGAAGCCAGTCATAGCATACCCTAAAACAAAACAAACATTCATAGGTTAAAATGAGCAACTGCTTTGACGGATTGGAAGGATTTCCCCACATATGGCATAACAGTTACTACAAAAATATGACTATCCAGTTCCCCATACGGCGATGCATCACCTGAAAGCACAAGGCTTTAGGTGGCTTTATGATCTGCCTTTCTCATACACTGGCTACCACCACAAAAAACTAAGACACCAGATGAGAAACAAGCACAGAAAAGCCCAGCGGAATATTCCATTTATAGTTCCTTCTCTGGTGTTCAGTATTAACTGTCTAAACACATTTGTGGCACTTTCCTCCCTACATCTGAAATACAATTCACAAAATACATAGAAACGACGCTATCTGTGTCATAAAAAGCACAGGGAGATCTATATTTATCATGAGTCATTGTCAATACAAGCAAGTTGTTGGACTCTGCAAGCAAGCAAATCCAGAAAAGCCAAAAGCTGCTTAACTTCAGTTTCTGCTTGGACCACAACACTCCTGCGTGGCAAAA
>VZRQ01006119.1:1271827-1283956 GCA_013397975.1 Machaerirhynchus nigripectus | reverse complement strand
CGGGGCCCGGCGGACCCGCTCCGCGCCCCGGGGCGGGACGAGCAGGGCGGGCGGTGCGCGGGCCGCTCGCTTCTCCGCCCCGTGCCCGCCGGTTCGGGAGCCGAGCTCCCCTCACAGCCTCACAGGAGGGGTCAGGTTGGATGGCACCACAGGGGGTCATCTGGTCCAACCTCCCTGCTGAAGCAGGGTCATCCCAGAGCGCATGGCGCAGGAGTGTGTCCAGGAAGTTGTTGAGTATCTCCAGTGACGGAGTCTCCACAACTTCTCTAGGCAGCCTGTTCCAGTGCTCGGTTACCCGAGCAGTAAAGAAGTTCTTCGTCATGTTCAGGTGAAACTTCCTGTACATCACTTTCTGCCTATTGCTTCGTGTCCTAATGGTTGGCACCACCGAGAAGAGCCCGGCTGCCTCTTCCCTCTAGATATTTGGGGCTGACTCTCTCCTGCGTACTGTGCCCGCCGGCTTGGGAGCAGAGGCTGGAGGGAGCTGGGAGAGAGGCAGGAGGGCAGCAGGCTGAAGCGGGTATCCTGCTGATCCCACCTCAGCAAACTGCAAGGTCCCCAGCAGGAGCCCCCTGCGCTTGGGCCAACCTCTGCACTTGTCCTCTGCTGGAAGACTGGTCCAGCCACCGATGGTCTCCTGCGCCACTGAGATGTGCCAGAGCTGTTTCCCATTATAATTTCCCCGGCTTTCTAGAGAAGTTTTTTCTGTGTTTTCAGCCCCTCATTCTCTGCCCACATGCCGAAACCAGAAAACCATGAAAATCTCCTACTGGGGAAATCACTCCAGCAGATGCTAAAGTTTCCCAACCACAGACTGATTTGAAGGGCTTGGTCACCATGACAATCTAATCCAAACCCCTTTGTGGCCTAGGCTTCCCCCTTTTCTTTCTTACTTTCCTTCACGTGACATCTCCCTGTTTTATTCTGCATCTCCATTACCGGTGGTAATTCATAATTCCTTCTATTTGGAGCCCAGAAACTAGGAGAGGTCCATCCCTTCTTCTGCCTTATCCCCGATTTCTCTATGGTGTGCGCCAACCGCACCTCTCTGGGTGCTTCTGAATGCTCCGATTTCTCAGCATTTGGGGAATTCTCTGTATCCACACAGAACGGGCACAGAATGCCACCAGATTGGTAGCATCTTGTCCGGATGTATGTGGCTGCACAAGGTTCAGGGTAATTTTGGCAGATGGAAAAGCTCCTCAACTTTACAGGTCTGCTTTACACCTCTCAGGTGAGGTGAGGTCTCACCTCACCTGACAGACCAGTCGTCCCTTGGAAAATTACTGGCGAATCTGAAAAGTGATATAAGTGCAGAGCTACTGCTGCACAGCAGCTGTGCAATTAGCACGGGCATTATAAGTGATTACTTAATTTTCTATCTGTATAAACTTTGTCATAAAATGTTTGAATGGGAGGTTTTAATGTCAAGGATATTTGGTAATGGAGCAATTCATGGGCAAAGCTATTTCCCCTCTTTAGAAACTTCACCGGGAAGAAATCTCTGAACACCTTTGTGTCTTTATGTATTTTGAATGTTCCAGTGCCAAGTTCTGTGAGATTCTGACCAATTTCAGTTGAGAATACAGCCTCTAACTTTTTGGCACTTTCCCCCTATATATCTTAAAATATACATGCACACTTACAGGGTGGGGAGGCGGGGGGGAAGTTCGGTTAAGAGTCACTTTCTTGCATTCATAGTGGCATACAGTGAATCAGAACAGAAAAGAATGTTACGAGCAGTGTGGATTCCCTGAGCAGAAATGCTACCTCCTCTAAGGAGGAAAAAACCATAGAGCCAAAACCCAACAAAGACCACCCCAAGCCTATCTTTCCATAAACCCCATTCTCTTAAAATATTTTGGAATTTAATTTGTCTCATGTAGGATTAAAGTAATGATCTAACATTGCTAAGAGTGAAGTTAACTTACTCTTAGTAAACAAAAAGATAAGTATTAGTGCCTTTCTATGTTAGTCAGGAATTACACATCCTTATTACACCTTCATCTTGAAAGGAAAGGTAAAAAGTGTGCCTGAAGTCACCCCATCTTTTATATTTTAAAATATGATGATATAGTGGCATCTCGCAGAAGCAGAAATTAATCAGATGCAGAGGAAATGTGACTTGGTTGTCATGAACAGGCATCACAAATCTGATTTATCTCATCATTTCGCAACCCCAAACAGAGACATCACCTCTGTCACACTTGCTCAATTTCCTAGTCCAGCCATGCGGGCAACTGTTCCAGTTCTACTAGTTGGAAGGTACATCAGGTTATTATTACATCTCAGTCATGAAAGCAGCTGCTTACCAAGGTTTTTTTGGGATATTTTTTCCCCCAGGATTCATTTAACCCTGGACTGTAGAGGAACTTCAATGTCTCCCAGGTCTTCCTGTTGTCAGACTCCCTCCATGCTGCAGGGTGGAAGGGCCATGAAAGCCCTTCTACAAGATTTATGCTACTGTTATGTGAGTGCTTGGGAACTCCCAACCTGGGTCAGTATGTGCATTTTTTAATGACAAAAACAATGCAAAAATGAAGCTAAGAATGATTAATCCTGCTTTAATATAGGGAACTGTAATTACAACCAAAACGCTCCAAGGGGGTGAAGACCTCAGTGTAATTTTTCTCTTCTCCCAGTTTACCATTAGATGGCAGTGAAAAGCTCCTCTCAAAGCTGCCACGGGCTCAAGCTTTGCTCACAAGAGACTTTGCTCAAGCACGGATCAGTCATACCTATCTCTGAGCAGGATGTCCTTTAAGCTGCTTTCTGGTGATTTGATTTTTTTTTTTTTTTTTTTAATATGACACCTCAGCAACATACAGTCAAAAGTTCCAGCTTGCTAAGAAACAGTGGTCATTCATTTCTGGCAGATTCATGGTGCTCTAATCTTTTATTTTTTTAATTAGTCTAATCAGTGTGTGTTCTTCTTCCCATGGCTATTCTCATAGAATTGCTTAATTTTTTTTTTTTTTTAGTGCAGTCATCCCCTCTCTAGGAAGGGTAATTCCTCTCTTGTTTGATTTTCATTTTGTGTATTTCAATATACTCTCTATGCCATTCACTCACAAGGGGATTAGTCTTTTAGGTTTGGTAGCTCAGAGAGAAAATTCTCCGTAGCTTTTGAGTTGTATGTTGGAATTGGTAAATGGGAATTCCCTCCCCACTGCCTAGGGTTTTTTGTTACCTTTGTTTTCCTGCAAGGTCAGTCAAGTGATAGCGCTGGATCTGCTGACACTCACTGCATCTCAAAATAAAGAGCCCCATGCTGCCATTCGAGCACTGTGAGTAGCTCTGACTAACATTCTGCAATGCACATCTCACAGATTACTTGTCTCTGCAGATTTAGCTTCAGCACTGCATTGTTGACACCACACACTTTTTAAGTTACACTGCTTATTTCAAGGTGAGAAGGTGTCTGGACAGTGTTCTATGCATATTTATGCTGCCTGGCCAAACAGAGTGTCCCCATATGAGCATCACCTTTAAGTTTGTCTGTATTCATTTGAATAATGAGCTTCCTGACTGCTAATTCACCTCTTTCCAGTGTCACACCTATTGCAACTGCTTAGATGTTCTTTTTCCTTAGTCCATAGCCTAGAAACAATTCCTCTAGCTGGTTACTTGAATCCCATATGTGACCAAATAATCCTATCATCTCGTTTTCTAAAGCCCCTCTCTGAAAAATAATCTTTCATGCAGCACAAGCTCCCTTTCTAGCCCTTCCAGTGCTGCCTTTTCAGTTGGCTCGCTGCTCTAAACTTCCCTTTCCAACACATTTGCCCACATAATCTACTGTGCCATCTTTTACTATAAAACATTGTGTTTATTCTCTTTAGGATACCTTTAATATATCCAGCTCCTAACCCAGTACACTGAAACTTGGCTGTTTCTCTCTACTTACCAACTCCTTCTGTTGCCATTTCATCTCTTGTGATAACAACTGCATTATGAACTTCTGTCTGTTTGTTCCTGCAGCCACACTGGCATCCTGCACTGAGAATCCCTTTCCAGAAATGAGCAAGGTTTCACAAAGCACCTTTACCTGCAGTTTACTTATTCCTTGAAAACCCATCTTAGATATTAAAGATGGGTAATTAGAGGGATTTTTGAGGGTGTGTGAGTTTCAGGTATTGTTCTGTATTTCCTTTAAGTAATGGAGATACAGCCACTTGTTAATGTAGCATTCTCTCTTTTTTTTTCCTCGCCCATCCTTTTCACTACCCGACTTATCTGGCTTTTGTCTTCCTGTTGTCTTTTAAACTAGGAGGCCACATTGAGCCATAATAAGAAAGTGGAGGTGGGCAGGGCAGATTGCTCTGACCAGCCCTGAAGAAGTGATGGAGGCCACTCCATCAGTCAGAGCACGGTGATCCACCTAAACCAGAAATACAGCGATGCCGTGCCAGTGAAAACTGGTGTTACATCAGTGGTTAAGCAAATGGGAGGAAAACAATGAGTAACTTCCTTCAGTTGCTCTGGTATTAAATCCAGCTACACCAAGATGAAAAGCTCTGCAGTTTCACTGCTAATTCTTTAATTTCCCCGTTTGGTGAGAGAGGTTTGCAATGAGATTTGTTTGGTTGTTTCCCCCTCACTTTCTTGTTTGCTAATTGACTGAAACACACTAATTTTTTGGTAGGAAAAGTTATTGTGCTGTTTCCTAAGACAGGCTTTGAGACTTTCATTCATTCTGTAGTGAACGTGTTCAGGTCCTGCTGGTGTTGGTTGCTGCTCTAGGATTTATCTAGCTACCACTAACAGTGGATGGCGAATGCAATAAAAAGCAAAACCAATCAATTAAGCATTCATTATCTGAACCTTATTTATTAGCCATAAAACAACATAGTCCATGAGCAAATGTTAAGTAGTTTGAATTATTTGTTTACTTCTGTGTTTCCTCTGTATTCTCCTCAGATTAATGTCTTTAGTTATTAGAAAATAATGTTCTCTTCTCTAATTGATAGTAACTAATTCAAGATATACACATGCAAGTTTAGCATTATTAATTTCCAGTGGGGAAATTTCAGTTGGTCTTCCATCTGTGTATGATTAAAGTTTCCTTAAAACAAGCAAACAAAAAGCCCCAAATAAAACCAAATCAACCATGTTTTGTGTCAGGTTTGCTTTTAAAAGCAGAAAAAAGGCTGTGCGAAGTACTTCAGCTTCCATTGTGACTAAGGGACCAAGTTTTCTTGATTAGCATTTGTAAACACAAAAAATTAATCTCTTTCAATGCACCTTTGACACACAGACACATTAATAATATCAATAAAGGTGCAATAAGGAGGGATAGAGTATCAAAATAATATTACTTGTGTAGGTGTCAAGGCTGTCCTGCCCTTTCACAATGTCCAGCTCCAGAGGTGTAAAAGATGTGTAAATCACATGGTAGGAAGATCTGGGATGATTTATCTCCCAGGGAAGCGTGTCCTTGCAACATTAGCTGTTTAAACTCTGGGTGTTCTCATCACTGTGTGACCACTCCTTCTCTGCACCTTGCATAATGATACCCTGTGATAAAGTATTCACCATTTAAAAGATACATGAAGTCTTAACACTCCTGGTGATACATGATACGTTTCCTTTCAGCAGTTCATCTTTTCAAATCCTAGACTAGTCCGTTTTTCTATTATGAAGTGGAAAGAAGAGCTGATCTACTTACACGTTTTAATCCTATTTGTTCTTATTTTGACTTATAATTGTGTCTTCCTATCCAACTTTAGATCTTCCTGTTTATCAGATTTCTCCATGGTTCATTCTCATTACTTTATTATCACTGCCTGTCCTCTACTCAAACTAGAAATTACCCAGAAAAGGTTACAAAAGAATAAGCCCTTCAGGATGCCATGCAGCATTCATGACTAGGAATGAATTCTGAACCTGGGTACTCCATAAGACAGCTCTCTTCTCATACAGACTTTCTTCTTGATAACTGTGGATAAAAATCAGCCCTGTTAAGTGGCAAAGAGAAGGCAGTAAGTAATGACAACGAAAAAACGAAACCAAGGAAACAATATGGAAGCAGAAGAATACAAGATTTAAATTGCAAGGTACAGATGTTCAACATTTCTCAGAAGAAGATAAAGACTTCCACTGCTGTCAGAAAAAAATGCTTCATATGCAGGGCTGAAAACATAGGTCTTGTAAAGTTTCAGGAACAGAAGAAATCCCAGCAGTCATAAACTAATGATGATGATTCAAATGACTAATAAGGATGCAGAGATTTTCAGTGTATATTTTTTTCATTTGTTTGGAAAGAAGCACAGTGAAATAGCAGTATAGTATGAGGATAACTAAGTTTTCATCCTCAGGTAAGAGAGGTAATGCAGAATATCAAATCCAGTGGAAGAAATCACAGACTTATAGAGCTGGTGCTCAAGATAATGGTAACAAGAACTTGGCTGCAATAATTGCAATTACTAATAAGCCTTATCATAGAAGGAAAATCCAGGGAGATGGGAAAAGTGCTAACATTTCACTATTGCTCAAGAACTGGAGTGAGATAATCTCAAAACCACAAACAAAAAAGCAGGGAAAAATTATTCTTTCTAAGATGCATCAATGGAGTTGTTGAATGGTGAAGTCTCATCTTGAGTAGAGTGTGCTACTTTGGAAAACATGATCTAATTAAGACAGATTTGAGAGAGTACAAAGGAAAGTGACCAAAAAAAAGCATAAAAATCCAGTGAAGAAAGGTTGAAGGAACTGAATCTGTTCCTCAAACTACAGGAAAATATAGTGGCAAATGTTGGAGTGAATCATCTACACTCTTTTGGTAGTCAGTGAAGAGATGTCAGCATCTCCAGGAAGTGATTAATCTGTTTCAGGTGTCTGTGTTGAAATGAGATTAATTATGTCATAGAAGCACTTGTTTCCTTTGATCATCTGTCAAGGGTTTCCAGGGAGACTCACTTAGATGTAGATGGCTGCTGTCATGCGACCCTTCCTTCCTCCTCTCCGTGCAGAGCATCTGACATGTTTTCAACCAGTGACACTTTGTTAACAAGTCTGGTCATCATTACTATCCATGCACCTTAGTAGGCAATGCAATAAACCATTGCAATGCAAACTTGCAGCAAAGAGGACTTTGCGTTAAGAGAAATATTCTGCAAAGATAGTTTGGCAAACAAACAGGAGGCCTGTGGGCTGTGGAATACCCTTCACTGATTTTTTTCTGAGTATAATGTTTAAACTTCGCTCAAATCAGAAGATGGAATAAATGACCTTTGATTATTCTTACTTCTTCATGTCTGTAGACCTGTTATCTGACATTATGCTTCATGAGTGAAGGAAAGCTGTGTCTTGGTTTTGTCCTGTTCCAAGCAGCATGATCCCAAACAATTCCTGAGCATGATTCAGGGGTTGGCCCAGGCTGGGGACAACTACCTACAAATAGACAGTTTAGACTTAGCCTCCATTTTCTGGAGACTGGGAGAGTCTAATAGGGTGGACAGGGTTAGACATGTCAGCTGGCCTGAAGGCCAAAGAACAGGCTCTGCTACCATTTAATTTGTTTGTATTGATGTCACTCAAGAGTTTGTTTGACTTAGGGAGAAAGGTGTGCTTTCAAGCAGATCTGAAGCCACACCTAAATTGTGTAGGCTGACACCATCCCTTGAAGTCAAAAGATCCACGGGCATTAAAGCAGCAACCCTTACACATTTCTTCTTGAGACTGTTTCTGGAATCACAATTTCTCTTCTGCTCAAACTTCCAGGCTTATGATTCCAGGTCTGGAACATGGCTTTGCCTACTTCCGTAACAATACTGCAAACTAACCAGCCCAATGCCTTTGTCTTAGATCAGCACAGAAGGGAAACAGTGCCACTGCTGGAATCCTGGCTCTGCATCATGGCAGCAAGGCCCATGTCTGAAGACATGTATGGTTGAATCTAATCAACATTTATTACCAGTAAATGGAGATTTACAGTACCATTAATCATGCCTTCCATTAAAAGCTTTACTTACATAAATTTAATATAAACCCTCCACTGGAAGAGGAAATGCAATCCTCAATATATTTTCCAAGTTCTTCTTACCCAAGACACATCCCAAACAGCTTTGTCCAGTTGTCTAAAATCAGTTTCAACCAGTCCCATCAGTATTTGAGTCTTGTTCTGCAGTGACAGTGAATATGCAACTGTAGGAAAGGTGCTTCGAAGTATCTGGCAAATTTTGATTATATGGCTGGAGCTGCTGCAAGCGGGTCCTTTCCACTAAACAAGCAGCAAGAGAAGGGCCAACCTAAGTAATGAAATGTTAGGAAATGTTAGGAAATATTGACATCTGAGTTTCTCAAAAAAACATATCACCAGATGATATCAGCTTAGATCAGCATATGTGGGCTAGTTGATGAAAATGGTTTTCTTCAAATCTGTCTTTTGAAGAAACATCAGGTTCTAATACATAAATACCCAACAAGTTCACAGGTGGGTATCAACTAAAATAACTCAGAATATGACTCAGGTGAGTACTGAGAGCTGCAGTAGCCTGTGCTTGAAATAGGTGAAGACACTGAGAGGAGCCACAAGTTCTTATATATGAGTAGTAAGTTCTAGTCTATGCACAACCAAGGAGAGTGAAGAGCTGATTGGGGAGCACAGGATCCAGTGATTCTTATTGGCAATTGATGCTCCTAAAATATTTGAGATGGATCCAGATTAGCATCTAAAAGGTAAGAGTAAATTAATGGATAAGTCAAAATTATTTCTCATTAATTCCACTTAATGCTCTGACTACACTTATTTTGCTAAAGCTTTTTATTTAAATGTATTTGAATAAATTACTTATATATCTTGTAGACTTCTTCTCTGCCTCCTTTTATAGACAACTGTTGGGTTTTTTCTGCCAGTTGTTTTAGCTGATCTTCTTTTCCAATGCAGTATGCAAAGCAGCACAAGTTTTGCTTCTGCTCACTGAACTGAAAGCCATGCCTATTGCAAACTTCAATCAACTTAAGACTCACCAGTGGAATATACATATGAACTTACATTAAACTCAAAAGATCAAGATAATTTTCTCCCTTCTCTTTGCTAACCTTTCTTATCAAACATTATGTATTTAACTGGGGGAGGTGCTGAGTACTAATCTGACCTACGGGAAAAGCTAAAGGAAGCAGAACAATGGGGACTTAACACTATTTAACACTGCATCTCACCGTGATGAGAACTCTCAGAACGCACTTGTATCAAAGGGTGTTTTACTGAGGGAGCGTATTGTCTATTCTGAAAGAAAAATATCTAAAGTTCCTTTTGGCCACCAGATAGCAGTACTTCACTTTGTACGGTTCTCAGCTCACAGCATTCCTTGCCTTGTTGAAAAATCCATATATTGGATTCTGGACTCTTGCTCAGATGTATCTTTTGCAGACTTCATGATAGACTTCAGCTGAAAACAAAAAAAGATTTTGGAATTAGCAATGCAGGTGATTTATGTATTCAGGAGGAATCAAGAATATTGCAGCTTTCCTGAATGGGGAAAGTTGGTTGTATAAATCTAATGGAGTGTAGACATTATAATTTCCAATGACAAAAGTTTCAATGAAAATCTTGGGCTTAAAATGTTTTTAGCGTTTCTCCCTTGCTGACAGTACATTTCCTTATTTCTATTAGTATTTCAGGAATATTTCAGAAAGGCATGTTTTTGGCCTCAGAACGGAAACTTTCTATAGTTCTATAATTTCAGTAGTTTATCATTTCTGCCAAGTGTTTTTAAACCCCTGCATTTTTCTTTATTTTTAAATCGAGGAACAGACTTTACAGTATTTTTAGCAAAAAGAAAGGTACCCTCATTTTCACTGAAACTTGTTAAAACGCCAGAAGTGCAATACACTGTATAATAATAATAATAATTGTCAGTTGTATCATGCTGTATTGGTTCATGTCACCTTACAAGAACTGTGCATCATCCTCTTTTTTTACAGTTACAGTTCAAGACCTCAGGCAAGACGCACAGCTAGAGAGAAGGGGAAAGGCCATCTGACTGTTATTCCCTCATTCTCATCTGTCCTGGTGTTGACATTAAAGTGTCTCAGCTGCTGCTTCAACCTGGAACAGCCAGTTATGATCCCTACAGGATCATGCAACAGCTGTATCACTTCCTTTTCTCCCAAACAAGATGGGAGAGATAATAATGGAAACTATCTCTGTCAGCTTTACACTGCAATATTCTTTGCTTTAGCTATTGTAGAGCCCTAACTGGATTCCCTTCATTTTTCATTTCTTCCAGGGAATGTGGTGTCAGAATCATGTGAGCCCTGGCTTTACTGCTGTGATTCACGTGACTTCTCTCACAGGGAATTTCACTTTTCTGTAGTGTTAGGCTTATCTGCTGAATGAAAAGGTGACCTTCCCTCCCATTTGTGATTCATTTAACTATGTCAACCAAAACGAACTGTTTGCAAGGTGTCGTGGTCTGACGAAGCTGAGCGTCAAGCACACGAAAGTAGTGGTAGAAATGTTTTCAGTTTTTTCACTCCTCTGTCATTTCAAGTCCACCACAGTTCTCTTTTTCTCTCCTTGTGTCTCCATAATCATGAAAACCTGTCTTCTGGCATCCAGCTTTCAGCAGACAACCACTGAAAGTTCAGAGACATAAGACAATGAATTTGATGACTGTTCCCATAGTTACTCTGTTGATAGGCTATGTCTCTTATAGTTAAGAACTGGACTATGACTATGATCAGAATGAGGGAAATGTTGCTTCAAAAGTGCTTCAGACTTAGTGTAACTCTCAAAAGCTCTTTCGTCCTGGTATAGAATAAGGATTGATATCTTGGGTGGTACAGCTTACAAAATGCCTTTATTTCTGGAAAAATAAAATAACCATAGCTTTGTTGGGCATTCTGAAGGAATTAATGTAAGACTTAGTTTGGAGCGATATATTCTTGTCCGACAAAAGTCCCAGCACCGGGTTCTACAGCGCATCTCTCCACGTTTCCTGTGCTTTTGGACTGAGCAATACCTTTGGAAACTCTTCAAAAGCAGCACCTGAAGATGGCCAATGAGTTATGTAGTGCTGGACTTGGGTATGTCCTCACACTTTGTTCTGAGATAAACACGGACCTATCCAATTTTGAAACCTGTTGATTTGTCTGAGCCAACAGAAAATCTTGCTCTTCTTTTAAATAGAAATAACTGCTTTGTGACAATAGAATCAAGACACTGGTGTTTCTTTTTTGTAGTTTGTAAGTGGACACAGACTATTTTTGTTCAGTTGTCCATACACTGAGACATCTGAAAGACTGTGCCAGGGCCTCACCAAATCAATCTTTAGTCAGTTAAGGGGGGAGATACAATGTAAGTACAGCATTTACTGTGCCAGAAGGTAGAACCTCACCTACACAGAGGCTACAGCTGGAAGAACTTTGTGTTCCACTTGTTACACAGGTTTCTTTAAAGAATAATGGTAATAATAAAATATTTAGATCCAAAGAGTGCTTGAAATTGCAACCTGTGGTCTGAAGCCTGAGCACTCATGGTGAGGCATCTCTAAACAAGATGGGATCTTAACTCCTCAGCTTTTCATCCACTGTTCCCGCCATTTAGAAATATTTAAAGCTGCCTTTATCTTTCCTTCTCTCACTCATGATTTAATTTGTTTTTCAATGGAAGAAGCCTGGTGTTTTTATAAACATAAGCGCTTCTCTGGAGTAACTGCAGCTCAAGCGCCACAGCCCTGTGCCAGTCCCTCCATACCAGAACACGACGCCGGCACTAGAGAGGGGCCAGCGCCTGTAAGAACCAAAGGGGGCAAGCAGAGCTCCCGGGTCTGTCGAAGAGGGGCCGGCAGGACCCGAGCCGGGCCAGGGGAGCGGAGTCCGCAGCGGCGCGGGACCAGGGGGCGGCAGCGACTTGCGGGGCCCCGGCGGGCACGGAGGGCGGGAGCAGAGGTGTGGGGCGGAGGAGGGGGAAGGCGGCGGCGGGGCGTCACGGGAGCCCGCGCTGCTATAAAAGGGCCGGCTGCGGCGGAGCGGCGCATCCCTCTCGACCGCAGCCACAGCGGCAGGAGCAGCACCAGCATCGCGGCGGGACAGCATCAGATGGGCATGGGGACGGCGCTGGCGGCGCGGCTCGGCCTGGGGCTCCTGCTCCTTGCCCTCCTCCTTCCCACGCAGGTGAGCCCC